>ML272037.1:1289-28690 GCA_005239495.1 Nicotiana undulata | reverse complement strand
CAAAAAAAAAAAAAAAAAAAAAAAGCTTCCCTGAACTACGTAGGCAACCTCTCTCTGGGGTTCAGTCACACCAAAATAAAATTTCACATTTCCCCAAAAGTTTAAACTGGGGCAAATGTTATGATAGTTCGGCGATGCTTTCGCCTGAAAGGTTACAAAGTTGTAATTCAATACAAATTCTCTTCACCAAAATCATGTTCAAGTCCTTCCGATCAATTGACAAAGATGTCCAAAATTGGAGTATACAATTGATTGGATCTGATACAAGAAAATGAGAGAAATAAAATGAGAGAGTCTTATCGGTGAAAACCCACACGGGCACCGTGAGGCCACGGTAAGCAGAGAAATTGAAAATGAGAGAGTCGTGTTTGTGAATACTCGCAAAGAGCACTACAAGGCGATAGTGAGAAGAGAAATGAGAGAGGTTAGTTGGTGAAAACCCGCAAAGGGCACCACTGATTGAAAAAGGATGATGGGTCACTGACATGGACACAGTACGGGGCAAGGTTTCTCAATCTCAAGGTAATAGTTGTGATGAATTTCTGAGAGTTGGACATTTTACACGGATCAGGCATCCAGTTCAAAAGGCATGTTATGTTCATTGAAGGCCGCATACACTCCAGATAACTCCTTCTTTCCTTTCCCCGAAAGGGATATTCTTGTCAAAATTCGTTGTTTCCGTTCCTTCGTTATTTTCTTTCAATCCCTTTCGGTCTAACTCTGTTTCTAAAGAAGACAAAGAAAGGATGGCAAAACTGATTTACAAGGCTCTCATTTGACACATGCTAATATGCAAAAGGCACCCAACCTCTTCAGGGGCATCGAGTCGATCTCGACTGGACATATCAGAAGATGTTCCAAACTCAATACCCTTGAAAGGAAAAAATCAAATTGAAGTGCCTATAAGGGCAGATGAATTTGAAAGGTTGAGGCCCACGCGGCTAACCATCTCGGCAAAGTTTGAAAAACCAAAATACTCCAAATGCTCTGAAATCAATGTTGGAAGGAAAGCTAAAAATGGACGTCCGATAAAGGCAAAATAAAATTGGAAAGGTTAAGTCCCACGCGACTAGCCATTGCAGCAGAATTTAAGGAGCCAAAATTTTCCCGATACTCCGGTAATCCAAAAGAAACGACAAATGAAAGACCTACAAAGGAAAAATAAAGTCAAAATAGCGGGTCCCACGTGACTGATCTCCATTGAAAAATCTAGAAAGCTAGATCCCCGGGATTAGAGATGGAACCCAATCCCCAGCAAGCAAGCAAGCGGTTGAGATCTTCATCAAAAGGGTCGAGATCAAGCAGTTTAAATAATCAAGGCCGCAAAACCAACCACCATTTCAAACTGACAAATTGTTCTTTGTTTGAAAAATAGGTAACAGGTGCAACCCGAAAGCAACCTTGCAAGAAGCAGGTGCAACCAAAAGAAGCTGCGCGAGGGCTAGAAGTGGCTCTGCAGCGACAATTGCAAAAAAGGGAAGTCTCCTCTAAAAGTTCTTTCCCGCATTACTCATTCTCTGAAAATAAAAAAAAAGGGAAGAAGAAGAAGAAGAAGAAAAAAATGATGTTGAAAATAATTCAAAGCTAAAGTAGTACTGGGCCTCCAATCCCTAGCTACACCTTTTCCAACATAGGGGTCCCACTCCCTAGTTGACACCAACATAACCTGGTGATTTTTTCCTGACAACAGCATAACCTGTTGATCTTTTCCAGACACCAACATAACCTGGTGATCTCTTTTCCTGGCAATAGCATAACCTGTTGATCGTTTCCTGACACTAGCATAACCTGGTGATCTTTTCCTGACAACAGCATAGCCTGTTGATCTTTCCAAATGCCAGCATAACCTGGTGATCTTTTTCTTGACAACAGCATAACCTGTTGATCTTTCCTAGACGCCAGCATAACCTGGTGATCTTTACTTGAGAACAACATAACCTGTATGTTGACCTTTTCCAGACGCCAGCATAACCTGGTGATCTTTCCTTGACAACAACATAACCTGTTGATCTTCTCCCGACGCCAGCATAACCTGGTGATTTTTTTCCTAACAACAGCATAACCTGTGGATCTTTTCCTGACGCCAGCATAACCTGGTGATCTTTTCCTGGGAACAACATAACCTATTGACCTTTTCCAGACGCCAACATAACCTAGTGATCTTTCCTTGACAACAACATAACCTATTGATTTTCTCCCGACACCAGCATAACCTGGTGATCTTTTTCCTGACAATAACATAACCTGTTGATCTTTTCCTGATGCCAGTATAACCTGGTGATCTTTTCCTGGAAACAACATAACCTGTTGACCTTTTCCAGACGCCAGCATAACTTGGTGATCTTTCCTTGACAACAAAATAACCTGGTGATCTTTTCTTGACAATAGCATAACCTGTTGATTTTTTCCAGACGCCAACATAACCTGGTGATCCTTTTCTTGGCAATAGCATAACCTGTTGATCCTTCCCAGACGCCAACATAACCTGGTGATCTTTTTCTTGACAACAACATAACCTGTTGATCCTTTCCTGACGCCAGCATAACCTGGTGGTTCTTTCCTGACAACATCATAACCCGTTGATCTTTTTCTGATGCCATCATAACCTGGTGATCCTTTCCTGACGACAGCATAACCTGTCGATCTTTTCCAACATAGGGTCTCCAATCCCTAGTTGATTTTACCTCTAGACATAGGGTATCTACCCCTAGTTTATATCCACTCCGGGTACACCATTCCTGACCTTTCATTGCTTTTAATAACAAAGTAGTATATTTTTTATTACAATAACTCACGGAATTTTCCTAGTGAAAACTGAGTTAGAGTCATCCGTTCTGCCTTGATCCAAAAAATGAAGAAGCCAGCACTAGGAACTGATTTTAACTCACGGAATGTTCTTGATTTTGCGCAGATTACAATTTAGGACAATGGACTCGAGATGACCAAAAGAAGAAGTTTTGATCTACAATAAAAGAAAAGAAGAAGAAGAGAAGGCCAAACCCAAAGTATGGAAGTGGAAAAGACGCGGACTGCTCAGGACGAGATTAAAGTCATCCGTTCTGCCTTGATCCAAAAAATGAAGAAGCCAGCACTTGCAACTAACAAGCATCAAGATCTAGGTCAGAGTCAGCAAAAGTCAAGACTCAAGACCAAGCCTTAGAGTATACAAATAGGGATCTTGTAACTAGTAGCTGATATGCTTAGTTAGTCTTTTCATTTTTACTACTTTGGTGTAATAAATAGCTCAGCAACGATAACAGCAGCAACAACCGCAGTGAAATCACAACTACCCAGTAGTCCCAGCTACCAAAACTCCCAGAACTACACTGACCTGATTCATTTATAGCCAAGGATATGTAGGCAACCTTTGAAGTAAGGTTCGGTCAAACTTTTCGAAAGCGTTTTGCATGGAGTATTTGAGCGGGTAATAGTTGTTCATAACTGCTCACTTTGTCTTTGCCCGAAAACTCTTCATGTTTTCGAGCAAAGAGGGGCGGCTGTGAGCATGTAATTTTTTCACCTACGAGATACTACAAAATTTGACAAAGAAATTAATTTTATAGATTTTGTTGAATTTCAGTGTTCATTAGTGAATTATTTGCATTGTCGTGATGGCGTCTAACGTTGTACCCGCTAGACAAGCCAACGTTTTGGGTTAAATTCACTATTTTCTTTATTTATGTCATCTAAAAGAAAAACAATAAGCATGGACAATTAAATAAAAATGCGAAAGCTATGAGTTTATCAACTTAATGTAATAAATATTACGAAATTTCCGTACATAAATCCCCAGAACTGGTGTCATAAATCTCACAGACAGTCTAAGATTTCTACATCAAGAGTCTGAAATGAACAAGTACAATTGTCTAGAAATACAAATAAGACAGAAAGGAAAAGATAGATGGTGACGCCAAGGCCCACGAACGTCTGATTGACTACCTCGGTGTCGCCTGTGTGGACTGAAGGATACACCCTCTATCAGTGTCCACTGGGTTTGGCTCCGTAATCTGCACAACATAAAGAAGTGCAGGTGTAGCATCAGTACAACCGACCCCATGTACTGAGTAAGTGCCGAGCCTAACCTCGGCGAAGTAGTGACGAGGCTAGACACGACAACAAAAAATTACCTGCACAGTTCTACAATATATAACAGGGAAATAACAGGAAATAAACAATTAAGTACGGCGAGACAGGGGACAAATAATGGAGAAAACAAGAGAGAAAAGTAATGAATCACTGAGTAAGGCAACAATATAGAAGAGTAAAAGTCAACAGGAAGTAACAACACAAACAAATATGTAAACGACATCACCCTTCGTGCTTTACTCTCATCCTTACCAAAACAAGTACACGACATCACCCTTCGTGCTTTTACTCTCGTCCTCACGATGCAATAAATAAATAGAAGGTCACGACATGTTCCTCCATGCTTTTAAATGTAAAATCATGGCACGACATCACCCTTCATGCTTTTACTCTCTTCCTCACAATGCAATAAATAAATAGAAGGGCACGACATGTTCCTTCGTGCTTTTAAATGTAAAATCATGGCACGACATCTCCCTTCGTGCTTTTACTCTCTTCCTCACAATGCAATGAATGAAATGAATAGATGGCATCACCCTTCGTGCTTTGCACTCTTCCTCTCCCAAACAATAACAAAATAACAGCTTGGCAAGGAAATCAACAGCAGGAAACATGATTCTCAATACCCGGCTAGGGAAACAACAACCGAAATACTATCGTCCCGGCAAGGGACTCAGCTATAACCAATATCATCCAAGTATATAACTTAATGAAAAACAATCCTCAACTGGAAACAACTTATTACCTGTCCTCTATCAAGTATTTCTCAACAATTGAATAACTTCAAAAGGAAATCTACCTCATAACACAATGAACATCGAAGGAAAACACGTAATACATCGAAACCGACTCACGGGCATGCTTGACAAACAATATATAGGTACTCGTCACCTCACCTATACATTGAACATGATAAAAACAAGTAGCACATACGAGTCAACACCTATTCCCTTAAGCTAAAGTTAGGCCAAACACTTACCTCGATGCCACGAACACAATCAAGCCTCAACTACCGCTTTACCTCTTGATTCCACCACCAACTCGCTCGTATCTAGCCACAAGTTACTTAATTGTATCAATAAATGCTAAATGAATAAGTTCTAATGCTAGGAATTGAGTTTGCTAAAGTTTCCTCCAAAAAGTCAAAAATCAACCCCAGGCCCGCTTGGTCCAAACCCGATATTCGAACCAAAACCCGATTACCCATTCACCCCCGAGCCCGGGTATATAATTAGTTTTGGAATCCGACCCCAAATTGAGGTCTAAATTCTCCAATTTAAATATTATTAGGTTTTACCCAATATTCTCAATTCCCCCATGAAAACCCTAGATTCTAGGATGAAATCTTGTAAAAAGAAGTTAAGGAGTAAAAACAATGAGTTAGAAATCACTTACAAATGTTTTGGAGAAGAAAGAGTATTTAGAAAATCGCCTCTTATGTTTTTAGGGTTTTGAAAAATAGAAAATAACTGAAAATCCCGTTTATATATACCCCTCCCAGGCCTCAATCACGGACCGCGCTAGAATGACCGCGTCCGCGAAGGCCTAAATTACGGAACCTCTCTGAAACTCCCCCACCGCGGACCGCGCTAGAATGACCGCGTCCGCGAAGGCCTAAACTGCGGAACCTCTCTGAAACCGCGACCGCGAAGGTCGACCGCGGACCGCGAAAGGTTGACCGCGGACCTCGCTACAGGTTCAGAGACCTGACCCCCTTTCTGATCTGCAACTGCTGTGTTCTAAGTCTAAAAACACACCGGAACCTACCCGAAACTCTCTCCAGCCCTCAAGGCTCAACACCAATTATAAACACAACCTCCAAAACATCCTACAAACTCACTCGTGAAGTCACACCACCAAAATAACATAAAAACAATGAATTAGGCCTCGAAATCATTGTAATATTTCACAACAACTTTAACTCTCATATTTTCAACTTTTAGTCCGAATCACGTCAAAATTAACCCGTTTCTTACCAAATTTCACAGATAACTCATAATAAACATATTGAACCTGTTCCGGGCTCCGGAACCATAATACGGGCCCGATCACACAGGTTTTACATCAAATTTCATTTTCAAAAGCCTTTATATTTTTCAGAAAACAATTCCCTTTAAAAATTTATTTCTCGGACTTGTGACCTCGGAATTCGATTCCGGGCATACGCCCAAGTCCCATATTTTCCTACGGACCCCCGGGATCGTCGAATCACGGGTCCGGGTCTGTTTACCAAAAATATTGACCAAAGTCAACTTTATTCAAATAATCATCATACATTCAACATTTTATTAATTTTTCCACATAAAGGCTTCCCAACTACGCGCCCGGGATGCGCACGCATATCGAGGTGAGATAAATGGAGGCCTTCAGGGCCTCAAAATACAGATTTAGTTAAAATTACGCGGGATGACCTTTTGGGTCATCACAACACACTAATTAGTGAAAATCGTGGGTTAGAGTAAAAAACTTAGGTTTTATGAAAAATGGGATAATGACCAAAGAATTTGCCATGAAATCATACAAAGACTATATATTATTGATCCTTAGACTATGTGTGAGTGTTTCCTTCAAATATTTCCGTAATCCGAGCATGTGGGCATGGGGGTGTATTTTGATATATTCCAAAGTAGGCTAAAATGGTTAATTAAATAGGGAAATTTCACGTCTTTGGGTATAAATTATATATTTTTGCATCAATTGACTAGTTTCGAGTCCTTGGGAGATGAGTTTGGAGTTTCGGGCGCAATCTTGACCCGGAAAGTAGGCTCGGCACGAGGTGAGTCTCCTTTCTAACCTTGTAAGAGGGAATTGTCCCCATAAGTGAGTTAAATGATTATGAGTTAATGATTGTGGGAACTAAGTACGTACGCGGTGACGAGAGTTCGTGCGTAGTGACTATTATTGTTATGTCCGGATAGTTAGGCTCACACCATGCCTTGTGAATTTTCCTCAATTTGAATTTTATGCTTTATGATTCCATCGTATGCATCTTTATTTTAATAAAAGTCATGGAATTTGGTAGTTTAAAGGAAATTGTTCGTTTAAAAATAATTTAAAGAAAAAATATGTGTGTGCATGTGCCTGCTTCGCAAATTTATGATTTCCGCGAGCGGAGTGTTATTTTCCCCCACTCTCATGGGAGCGGGCCATACGCCACGGCAGGTTGATAGATGCATCTATGGTTCGAGCCAATCGACCCTTCGGTAGTGCACAAATATGGTTATTATGATGGCTCAGGCCGGTTGTCCTTATCCCGTTATGCGTATGCTATTTTGTTAATGTTTTCATGAATATTGAATTGATAGGTATCCGGGGAAAAACGAAGTTAGTAATTGTTTAATTGTTTTCAGCATTTATTTGAATTGCGGCTATCTTTGTTAATTACTGCTTTATTATCCTCATATGCCTGTTGCCTTTATCGTATCCTGTTTAATTATATTGTTGGACCCTAGTAAGTGTCAAGTCGACCTCTTGTCACTACTTCTTCGAGATTAGACTGGATACTCACTGGGTAGATTTTTTAATTTTGTACTCATGCTACGCTTCTGTACTTAATTGTACAGGTTCCGAGGCTGGTGCATATGGTTATCGGGCCGGAGCTCGATCCTGAGTATATCTGGACTTGACTTCACGGTGAGCTGCTTCCCCTGACGATTCTCAGCAGCACTATGGAGTTTTCTTTTGTTTATTCCCGTCTATTACTTTCAAACAGTGGGACAGTTTCATTCCTCCTTTTGTATATTCTACTAGTATGCCCGTAGACTTGTGACACTAGTTTCTGGCACACACTTAGTAGACATTATATTTTTGGGATTGTATATTTTGGTTCATGATCCTTGTAGCAACATTTATTTAGAACGGTTAATTATCCGGTTCCACTTAATGTTCTAAACTTAAAACTTGGTATGCGTTCGAATGCTTTATCACATAAGGAAATTTCATTAGTTGATTAAGCGTTGACTTGCCTGACCATGGTGTTGGGCGCCATCACGACATGAATTAAGATTTGGGTCGTGACAAATAAAGATGCAGGTGTTCGAGCCATGGACAATTTTTGTAAAGTTAAGACATCAGTAGATTAGAATTGTTACTTTCATTTAAGATACTGTATTTTCGAAGAAATTTGTATTTTTGTAGAAAGTATACCTATTCCTATAAACTCCCTATACCCCTTTTTTTCCTTTTGTGTTAAGAATTATTGTAATAAACTAGACTGGACATTTATCTCCTGTTGTATCATAGTGTCAGTACGATTAAGGAAGAGATTTGTATATATCTTTTAGCAAAACATTGTAATCAGGCAAGCCTATAATGATTAGATCTTGTTTAAACTTTCTATGAATCTGGAATTTTGTTTCTTCAAGCTCTAAATGAAAGCCATACAAATTGGGCCAAACCTGTGAGAGGGCCCAATAGGCTTGAATGAGGTTGGACCCCAGGCTATTGGACCCGAGGGGTATAAAAGCCCAAAATCTTAAGCACTATATTTTTAAATTAGTACAACTTGAAATCTGGTTAGTATATCTCGTTTAGGATTCAAATGTCATTAAGTTTCTCACATAATTTTGATGTTGCAACTAGACTACTTGAAATCTCAATTGTGTTATCAAAATGACTGCCGAAAATTGGTTCTATTTTCTTAGTTCATGAACTCCCTTAAGTCATGTATGGAGTTTGAGTCCAATGGACTCCATAACTGCTTGGCCCAGTAGTAGGCCGTGCTCCTAAATCCAAATCGGGTGTTTTTCTCATTTTTATTGGGCTTATGCAATATTTGGTACATTCTCTTAAAATACGGTTTCTCTATGTTAATCAAAAAGACAAGTGTTCAAATTTGCTAATGAGTTTTCTTATTGTTCTTTTAGAACTGTAGTTCGAAATATGTTCAAATGAATCAATATTTTCATTTTGTGTATTTAAATTCCTTCATTTAGTATATTTTAACTGGATTGTATACCTTCTCTTCACAATAGTTAAACATAGGGCTGGCCCAATATGCTAATCACAAAATTGGGCCAGATTTAGCAATGACCCAAATCCTCCTCTTTAGACTAAGTAAATGTCATCTTAGAAGACCTTGAACAAAACTTATACTTTGTAGTCCAAAATACCTTTTAGACTAATACTACAAATAACTTAGGAAATAAATAATTCTTATGAAAATAATAGTTTGCTTCAGTTATGCAATTAAATCATCGCAACCATAGTCATGATTGCATAATGTACATTCGGGTTTGCATTTTATGCTACTCGACCACAACTTCAAACAATAATTAAAATCAACACGTTGTAAATTGCGGGCGTATTTCATGTGGCGCATTTGCAACGTGTCCAAAAATGACAAGTGCATGCCATCGTGACTTTTTAATATAATCCATAAATATTAAAAGCGGCTAAAAGGTAAAAAGGCTAAAATGCACAATAGGTTTAAGACATGTAATTAGTCAGATAATTATGCCAAATATTAATAGTTAAGCGACCGTGCTAGAACCACGGAATCCGGGAGTGCCTAACACCTTCTTCTGGGTTAACAGAATTCCTTACCCGGATTTCTGGTTCGCAGACTTTCTTAACCGAGTCAAAATTTCCTCTATTTGGATATTAAAAATAAATGGTGTCCCGTAACACCGTAAAAATCAGGGTGGCAACTCTGAAAATAAATAAAATAATCCCAAAATCGATTATGTCACTTAAGATGGAATAACTCCCCCCACCCCTATCGGGAAAAAAAGAGGTGTGACAGTTGGCACTTTCATGTATATAAAAGTGGATCCTAAACCCCTCCTCATATACTCTCCATTAGCTCATCTCACTTAAGAATGTAGCACTCAATTCAATGATTTGTAAAAAAGTTCCCTCATCACTCTCAAAAGAATGTCACAAGTACGACTTTAAGTACCATATGCTTGCCTCTTATGTAAATCACCACTAATGTAAGCTTACTCGGCTTGAAATCACGTAAGGCATTTTCGGCATATAATGAAGGCTTTTGGACTAAAGTGGGAAATATTGGAATAGAACGGGTTCATCTTTCCTTAAGCGCTCCATTTTCTCTTTTTGGCTCATGCTTTGCCGACTCTTTGAGTCATTTTCTTTTTCATTAGGGGAAATAGAGATACATGACATCACTCTTCCTTTCATGATATTCATTTTCTCCTTCTTTGTTTTCTCCATGCTTTGCACTTTGCTATTCTTTGAATCCCATCAACTCTTCACTTTATTCACTTTCTTTTCGTGTTTTTCTTTTGTTCTTTATTTCTTCTTTTCTTGCCATTCCTTTTCTTCATTTCCTTGACACCACTTTCAAACTACTCGTCTCTCCCCCAAACTTATATTTTTGCCATTTGTTTCTCATGAGTTCTAAGGAAAGCTCGGGTGCCAAGAGAGGGTCACTATAAAATAGGCAAAGGCTTGTAACATGGTTATACATGAAAAAGGCTTTACGCTCAAATGGGTTGACTAGGGATACCATCATTGGTGGGCCATGGAAAGTTTCAAAACGGGTCAAGGAGAGCCTACAATCACTTCTCAAGCCAAGCAAAACTTAGAATTTCATCTAGAAACTTNCTTCACGGATGTGGAGCACGAACGCATAAAACTTTTTGCTTTTCCTTTCCCTCCCTCGCTTACAGTTACTTCCAATTCCAACCAATTTATAGTTAATGCACCCATAAGAACCCGACAATCCCCCGTATGGAGCCACTGTCGTTTCTTCTTGCATGTACTCATTCGGGGCAAGTTCTGGACCATTCGCACAGATACTTGGACTTGTAACAATACATCTCACCTCTCACACAACTGGATTTTTAAAGAGGATAGAGTCGAGGGCCCACAACAACCGTATTCAAGATTGAAAATCGCTAATGGTTCAACTAAACCACTCAATGATTGCCTAAGTCAACTTAAGTGTCACAAAGTCACTAACTAGAGCCTTTTATTTTCAAGAACCATAAGCGTGTAGTTAATTGTGTTCGTACCAAGTGAATCATGCTTGACCCTTTTATTCATTAATACTACTATTTTTACCTAAATATCAAAACGGGCTCAATCCCTTAAGAATGTTGTCATGCCATCCATTGTTGGGATGAGCCACCCGGTTCACACAAAAACCACCTTTGGGAAGAACCGTGGCATTAAGGAAACCAAAGGATTATTGATCACTTAAACGTAAAAAGAAGCTACCAAATCAAAAAGAAGCTAGACTATAACGACCCGACTGGTCATTTTGCGTTCTAGGTCCCCGTTCCCCTAAATAAGACCTCCCGTAGTTGCTTTTAATGATTTATGACCTGTGGGGATGGGTGGTTCGGGATTTGGAAGAGTTCGGAATGGTATAGGAACACTTGGTTCCTTAAGGTTGGCTTTTAAGGCCAAGTTTGACTTCGGTCAACGTTTTGAGTAAACTACCTCAGAATCGAGTTTCAATGGTTTCGGTAGCTTTATATGATGATTTCAGACTTGGGCGTATGTTCGGAATGGGTTTTGGATGACCCGAGAGCGTTTCGGTGCCATATAGTGAAATATAATTCCTTAAGTTCAAGAATTGAGGTTTGGAACGTGTTTTTGTGTTATCTAGGTCTGAACGAAATTCCGAGACCGAGAATAGTTCCGTTATGTCATTTATGACTTGCTTGCAAAACTTGGTGTCATTCCGAGTAGTATAGGTCGGTTTGGCGCATTGTTATCGAATTCAAGAACTTAAAGTTCTTATGTTTGAATTTAGGGGTTTGGAGGTGTGATTTTGAGTTTTAGCGTTGTTTTGGGTGTTCCGAAGGCTCGAGCAAGTCCGTATTACGATTTGGGACTTGTTGATATAATTGGACGGGGGCTCGGTTGGGCCCAGAGGCCGTTCGAGCATCAAACGAGGCTAAAAACCAAAAGTTATAACTGCTGGTGCACCAGATCTGGTGTAACCGCACCTGCGGTTGCCCTGTCGCAGGTGCGAGACCACTCCTGCGGTGCCTGCCTCACATGTGCGGCCCCAAGTGAGGCTGCCATTTCTCGCAGCTGCGGATCATAATCCACAAGAGCGGAGCTGTAGGTGCAGACTCCTCTCTGCAGGTGCAAGCCCAGACCCCCATGCCCATTTCTGCAGGTGCGAGGTTACCCTCGCAGATGCGAGACCGCATGTGCGGTCCTTGAGCAGCAAGTGCGGAATCCCTATAGGCAGTGAGTTCTTTAAAACATGGGAAAGGATCATTTTAACCCTATTTCTACCTCCATTGACGACCTTGAGAGCTTGGAAAAGAGCCAAACAACTTAGCTACTAAGAGGTAAGTAATTTCCACCCTAATGTTAGTTTAACACATGAATTCCTAAGTAAATTAACCCCCCTACTTAGTGTAAATCAAGGGTTAAAGTAAAAACCTATGGCATTGTGAAATTTAGAGAATTCCCCACTAACTAGCTATGAAATCACACAAAAACCACATATTAATGATCCCTAGGTTATGGGTAAGGAAAGAGAATTTCCGGAATCCGAGCATGTGGGCTCGGGGTGTATTTTGGGATTTTTCAAAGTAGGTTGAAATAACTACTTAATTATGGAAATTTCATACTTTTGAGAAAGGATTAATTCATGTATACCATGTTTGACTAGTTTCGAGTCCCTGGGAGACGAGTTTGGAGTTTCGGGCGCGTTCTTGCCCAGAAAGTAGGCTCGGCGCGAGGTGAGTCTCCTTTCTAACCTTTTAAGAGGGAATTGTCCCCATAGGTGATTATAATAATTGCATGTCCTTATTTGTGGGGGCTACGCACGCACGAAGTGACGAGAGTCCGTGCGTAGCTACTATTATGTTGTGTCGGGTAGTTTTAGGACTCACAAGCATGCTTTTATGTGCCTTATATGTGACCTTAAATGTATTTTGAGTTTCTTGGTATCCTTGAATTGGTATGAGAATATTAGGAAGTTACATTCAAAATTTACATTGCTTGATTCTTGTCTTCAAGTATAATCTCTGTTGAATTCCTGAACTCTTGATAATTCTGTGTATGTATACGGGCACCCGCGTCACATGTATGATCCGTGAGTGGGATAGCCCTATCATTATGTCAACCGCGTTGCATGTTCGATTCACGAGCGGGGTAATAGATGCATCTATGGTTCGAGCCGTTTGACCCTCGGCAGTGCACACTTATTTTCACGACGTATCGGCCCTACGCTTCGGCATACTATGTGCTATTTAATTGTCTGGGAGTTTTGTGGTACTTGTATAAATTGATTTATGTGAAAAGGAAATTTAGCAAGTTATATGCTAGTGAAATTGACATGCAAGGGTAATTACAAATTTATATTTGATATTTCATGTCCTTGTGATTACTACGACTGCTATTCCTGCCCAGCCTTCATTTAATTACATTGTTTTGACCCTAGTAAGTATCACATCGACTTCTCGTCACTAATTCTTCGAGATTAGACGGGATACTCACTGGGTACATATTTGTTTATGTACTCATGCTACGCTTCTGTACTTAATCGTACAGGTTCTGAGGTAGGTGCATCTGGGTATTCGTCCGGAGTTCGTCCCTAACCTATAGCTGGTGTGGACTTCTCGGTGAGCTGTTTTCCTTGACGTTTTCTCGGGAAGCACCTTGGAGTTCCTCTTTTCTTTTGCTATGTCTGTTTATACTTCATCAGACAGTAGGGCAGACTTGTATTTTCTTTTGGATACTCATTTTTATTAGATGCCCGTAGACTCGTGACGCCAGTTCCTGCCACACCCACGTAGTGGATATTATATTCTTTTGGGTTGTAAATATTGGTGGTGACTAATATATAGTTATTCCCCACTTTATGGTTGTTTAAATCACTTGTTTATTTCGTAATTATGTTCTAAAGTTGGCTTGCCTGACACCGGAGTTGGGAGCCATCACGACCTAAATTAGGATTTGGGTCGTGACATAGACTACTAAGAAAACAAAATAAATAAGCTATGAAATAAACTATTGAAAGCAAGAAAACTGAATATACAAATCGAGAATGGGGAATATAATATATACATTAAAAGAGAGGGAGTAATATATACATACTGAAGAGAGTAATATAGTCATTACAAGCCAATGTCATATCAAATAAACCAAAATAGAGCACCCCCTGAATAAGAATAAACTTTGTCCTCAATGCTTAAGAAAGATCAAAATAAGGAAGGGTAGAGAGTGAAGAGAACCCCCTGTGTGGTATCAGTGTGTAATCACCACCCTCGGGATCCTCCAACTGGATCTTATCATCCTCCGCTCGGGGAGTAACGGGGTTGGTGAACATTTGAAGCACCTCCTCAGCAGTATGGGCAGCAAGGTCTGGCTCGTCAGACTGAGCACCTGGTGCCTCTACTGATGGTATTGCTGGGTCTGCTGGTACTCATGGATCTGTCTCCATCAGTAAGTCAAATGGAAGATCACCAGCTGCTACAATACTTGTCAATTCTTTTCTCAATATGTCCATTGATTCCTTCGAGGCTTGAGATTTCCTCATCTTCTTCACCTGTTTACCCAACTCTTCAATAGCTCTCCCATGTGCCACCAATGTATCCATGCTGGTCTTCTGATTGTCCAAGATCTTCTTCAATGTGACCTCCACTGGCGGAGGAACCAGTGGTGCTACTGGGGTAGAAGAATGTGCTTCAACAACACTGGAAATGTCAGACAACTTTGCAGTGGCTGTCTGCATCCAGTTGTTGAGACTCGCCAATGTCTGGGAGACTCGCAACGCAGTGAGTGGATATGTGGAGCTGGCAGGTACTAATATTGATGCTAATGGTTTATAAGATGGAGGTGGTGGCATGCCATCTGTCTTGGTGGAAAGACCGGTTGTTGTGGAAGGTATGGAAGCTGTATAAGGCATAACAGCTGAACTTCTTAAGACTATTTATAAATAATTGAAAATTTTGGACAAAATTGTCCTTTCGGAGGTTCTGCGGCCGCACAATTCTCTGTGCGGTCCTCACTTTGCCTCAACTCTTGACATGAGGGACTTCCGCTGCCGCACAATTTTGAGTTGCGGTTGCACTTCTTAAGTTCTGTGAACCTCACATTTCTGAGTGCGGTCCGTAATTCTTGATGGACTCAAACTAGGAACTCTCTGATCTTCATCTTCAGTGGACTCATAATTATTGTGTGGTCCGCACTTTCCAAAGCTTCTATGATGGAAATCCTTCATAATCTGTTGCCATAGACATAATTCTACGGTCCGCACTTTGGCCTTTTTGCTCGACTTTTGTCCTTATCCAAAAATACTCCTTCTTGAGTTAAATTTTATCACTTTGGCTCATTTTCCAAATCTCCTGCAAGTAAGCATATTTTATCAGTTTTCGGGTATACCTTTAAAATATTTTGAACTAAAACGAAAGTAAAAAAAACGCAAACAAGTAGTCAAAATCCCCACTTATCAGTACCAGTGAGGTACTTATGTCCAGTTTCCCTTGGGTCACAAGGGTTCTCTTAGATCTTTGACAATAGGTTACAATGGTGATGGTTTTAGTTGCTCACCATCAACGGTATTCAACGACAATAACTTTTGTAATGTTGAAACAACTCTCTTTTTGTGTTCTATCTCTTCCTATCTTTTATGACACTTGTAGACTCAAGAATACAGTGTTTGTACTAAGAATTAGAAAGGTTTAGAAACAGATTGTTTGCGTGCAGTTCAACGTCCTTCTTCTTCTTCCTTTATAGCTTCATGAGTCTTCTGCTTCCTTGACTTCTGGAATTGTGAGCAATTTTAGGAATCCTTTCCTTTGTGAGGCATGTAATTCTAAGAGAAAGTCCTAAGGGTTTCCTCGTGAATCTAGATTGAAATGGTAGCTTGATTCATTTCTCTTTCCTTGTGAATTGCTTCCTTGACTGGAGATAATCTTGACTGATTGCTTCAATCTTGGTGGATTGCTTTCGTCATTCCTTCTTGGCTTTCTTGGCTTGAGCTTCTGCTGAATCTTGCAGGTTTGATTGTTGTCCGTGATTTGCTCCATTTTTGCACACTTGTTGATTGATTCCCTTCCTTTTAGGCCGACTGATTTATTTATCATGTAAGGAAATGGTTCAAGATACATAGTTGTTGAGTAGATCTTCATTCCTGTTAGCAATGTTGTTGCTCACCAGAATCTGCATACACTAATATTATATTAGTCAAGGCTTCTTTAGAGTTATTGATCATTATTAAAATTCTAAACTTAACATAATTTTCATAGATTGCTTTCAGAATAATATGAGGGAATAATCAGCTCCTTTCTTGACAATGACATATGCGAATACATGCAAAATTAAACGAGTTTGAAAAAATAGAGAAGAAATTTTTTTATATGCTTACAATAAAAGAGTCTATTACTTAGATGATCACTGAACTATCGAAAATTATGGATTAAAGTCATTTTTCTTTCATTTGTAACAAGAAAGTCACTCAACTATCCTTATTGCACTCTGATGATCATTCAATTGAATTTCTTAATATTTTTGGTTAAAAAAGCTGATTTTGCAATCTACATGAACATTTTATATTTTTTTCCACATAAAATAATTATCAACCAAACAAAAATTAATCCAACGTGACCATTAAAGGTAAAAACATCCGAAAAAAACTTTTACTCCTAAACATTTTCAAAAACTCTTGGACCCATTATTATTTTATATAACTCTTTTCTTCCGCGCTTGAATCATCAAACTTTGTAACACATCATATTAATAAAATCAGTTACTATTTTTCTTTTCTATTTTTCCATTTGTTTAATATTACATTTACATTTTATTTATTGGAGACCTGTCCTATTTTTTAAAAGAAATTTTGTCTTGCTCCTTTTATGTAGAAGCATCCATGTTGCTCTCCCTCGTACCCATTAGTATTTCAAGGAGAGAAAAAAGACAATAAGGGATACAATGGTGGAACCAAAACAACAACGAAGGAACCAAATGAGTCACAGAAAGTTGACAGTCTTACTTTATAAATGCTATTAATTGGATTAAGTTATACCAGGAAACTAAATAACTGCTCTTATTAACTAACTATTTTTTATGTTGAAAGGTTCAATATTTGATTAGATAAACCATGAAAAGTGTAACGACCCGGTCGGTCATTTTGAGAGTTAGCACCTCGATCCCCTAATAACTATTCCCCCATGTCTATTTTTTGCTTTTGGGATTCATCGGAACGTTTGGTTGTGAATTTCGGGGAGTTTTTGGGCACATAGTCCTTATATGTGAGTTTAAGCTTTAAAAATTGGATCGTAGTTGGAACTGTGTGAGGACGGATCCGAAATGGAATTTCGTCAACTCCGTTAGCTCCGTTGGGTGATTTCGGGGTTAGGAGCGTGTTCGGAATGTATTTTCGAGGTCTGTAGCAGATTTAGGCTTGAATTGGCGAAAGTTAAAATTTCGGCGATTTCGGCCGATAGGTGAATTTTTGATATCGGACTCGGAATGGCATTCTAGAAGTGACAGCATGTCCGTAGTGTCGTTTATGACATGTGTGTAAAATTTGAGGTCATTCGGATGAGTTTTGACGTGTTTCGATATCGGATGTGGATTTTGGAAATTTCATAAGTTCTTAGGCTTGAATCCATGCATAATTGATGATTTTGATGTTATGAGATGTGTTTTGAGGGATCAACTAAATGTGAATGCAGTATTAGGACTGGTTGGTAAGTTTGGTTGAGGTCCCGGGGGTCTCGGGGATGTTTTGGATGCTCAACGGGTGATTTTGGAACTTGTAACACAACTGAACCATTGCTGGTTCTGGTGTTTCGCACCTGCGGACAGGGAACCGCAGGTGCGGACATGCAGGTGTGGAATTGGGCTCGCAGATGCGGATTTTGGGCAGGGCTGCCAGTGGTCGCAGGTGCGGGACCGCAGATGCGGCCAATTGACCGCAAGTGCGGCTCCAGCCCTGTTAAGTGAGTTTCCGTTCCTGCAATGGATTTTCCGTAGGTGCGGTCCTAGAGTCGCAGGTGCGGAATCCTTGAATTGTTTATTCAAAAATACGAGGGTTTGAAATTTATATCTCCTAAAACGATTTGGAGCTCGGGTTTTGGCGATTTTCAGTAGGTTTCGAAGAGGAGACTCATAGGTAACATTTTCTAACCTTAATTCAATTGTATATCATTAATCTCTATCAATTTCCCCAATCTAATCAATGAAATCGGATTAATAATCATGAAATTGGGATGAAACTTCCCCAGGTAGAAATCCGAGGATTTAGGGAGATTTCGACGTTGGATTTTGACGATTCTTGTTCGAGTGAGTTCGTGAGTGAATGGGTGTTCGGAATTTGTACTTTTTATCCGTTTCCGAGACGTGGGCTCGTGGGACTTTTTGGGCAATTTTCCTAATTTCGCGTATTAGCTTCGAACTTATTAGCTAATTTGATTCCTTAAAGTGATATTTACATTATGCAGTCGAATTGAATAGATTTGGGCCAACCGGAGTCGGATACGCGTGGCAAGAGCATGATTTTGAGTTGAGTTTCGCAGTCGTGGTAAGTGGCTTGCCTAACTCTGTGTTGGGGACTTCCCCTTAGGTTGTTTTGATACTGCTTTTGTTGTTTGGGCGCCGTGTACGTGAGGTGACGAGTACGTACACTGGCCATTGTTGCTGAAACTTCATTTTTCCTACCATGACATAAATCATTTCATTTTTATTTCATTGTTTCTTGCACTAATTGTGTAGTTTAGATTAGGAAGGAGTAGGTATACCTGTTTTACCTGAATTTCCCTAGTTGTTACTTTGTGCACCATGTTTAGGTAGTTTTTACCCGTATTTTATCCGTGATTTTTCTTGAACTATTTCCAAATAAATATATTCGTCAATCATTTGCATTACATATTTGAATTGGGACTACGGACTAGATTCCGGGAGCTTTTCCCCTGTACTGCATCGCATATTTAAATTGGGACTACGGACGAGATCCGAGAGCGTTCCCCCTGTACTGCATTGCATATTTAAATTGGGACTACAGACTAGATTACGTTCCCTGTACTGCATTGCATATTTAAATTGGGACTACGGACTAGATTCCGGGAGCTTTTCCCATGTACTGCATTGCATATTTGCTACCATGAGATACGTTGTGCTGAGCCGAGGGCTCCCTTTTACTATTTCTTCCAGCTTACTGATTTCTACTATTTTTTCCTTAGCTTATTATATCTCTCTGTTAAAATTTTAAACTGTTTATTACAAAAATAAACAGTAGAGCCTTAACCTGACCTCATCACTACTTGACTGGAGTTAGGCTTGGCACTTACTGGGTACCAATTAGTGGTGTACTCATGCCCTTTCATGCGCATGTTTTTCATGTGCAGATCCAGGTACCAACACCTAGTATCGTGGCTAGGAGTCGCTCTAGCAGTTGCCAGGAGACCGCGAGGTAATTCTGCCACGTCCGCAGAATCCCAAGAGTCCCTTTCTACTCTAGTATAGGCATAGAAGACTTATGTATTTTCCATGATTTCATTGTATAGAGCTGCATTTAGTACAGAGCTTGTGACTGTCGCGACATTCCGGGTTTTGGGAAGTGAAATTGTATATGCCGAGCGGCTGAGTTATGTGTCTTCTTCTTCTTTTCTATTTCAATTATTATATTGCTTTTATTTCTCCGCAAGTTTTATGCTTACCTATTCGTAGAGACTAGGTGCCGTCACGAGACCGTTCGGAGGGTAATTCGGGTCGTGACAAGTTGGTATTAGAGCGTCTAGGTTCATAGGAGTCACCAACCGATTTATTATAGTCTCGCGGATCGGTGCGGAGACGTCCGTATCTATTTTTGAGAGGCTATGTAACTATTAAGAACAATCATATTCTTTGGAATCTTTTTTCGTGCTGGTTATTGTCATCAAAAGTTCTAAAATTCTATTCTACTCTTGCTCACAGATGGTGCGGACCCGTACCAGACGTACTGATGATCAGGCATCCGAGCCACCAGCCAGATCCACCAGAGGTAGGGGTCGGGGTAGAGGACGAGCATGCGGTGCAGCTCAAGCACCAGCGAGAGCAAAGACGAAGGATCCCCCAGCAGCTACAGTTGGAGGGGCACAGGAAATCCCTACTATTACTCTAGTACTCCAGGAGACATTGGCTCAGTTCATGATCGCTTTCAGTACTCTAACTCAGGCGGGACTACTCCCGATAGCTCCAGCTACATCCCAAGCCTGGGGAGAGGCCAAGACTCCCGCAGCCGGTACTCTTGAGCAAAGGATCCATGTTGGACAAGCTCCTGAGTATGTTTTTATACCCCCAACGACCCCATTTCAGCATGCTGCTAAGGTAGCTGCTACTGAGGCAGAGCAACTCCGACCTGAGAGGTACAAGAAGTACCACCCACCTGAGTTTAGCAGACTAGCTTCAGATGACGCTCTGGGTTTTCTTGATGAATGTCATCACATTCTCCACACTATGGGTACTGTGGATACGAGTGGGGTTTCTTTCACTGCCTTCCAGCTGAAGGGAGCGGCTTATCAATGGTGGCGTGCCTTTGAGTTGAGCAGTCCGGAGAAGGCAACCTCACTTACTTGGGATCAGTTCTCCGAGATGTTTTTGCTTGCGTTTGTTCCTCAGAGTCTCAGTGATGCTTGGCTTGCAGAGTTTGAGCAGCTATGCCAGGGTACTATGACAGTGTCGGAGTATGCAGTTCGTTTAAGTGATTTGGCACGTCATGCACTAGCTTTGGTTTCCCCGATCAGAGAGAGGGTTCGACGCTTCATTGAGGGACTCCGCCCCAGTATTCAGACCGGTATGGCTAGGGAGTTGGAGACAGATATCACTTATCAGCAGGCTGTGAATATTGCTCAGAGGATTGAGGGTATGTTATCCTGGGATAGGGAGGAGACAGGGGCCAAGAGTTCTCGAGAGACTGGTCATTTTTTAGGAGTTTGTGCACCAGCAGCACGCTATTCTTCCAGCCCCAGCTGCTATCCCACCTCATCAGGCAGCTCGAGGTGGTGGTCGTGGAGGTCATGGTCGCCCTAGAGGGGGAGGCTAGGCCATGTACTATGCTCTTCCAACCCGTTTAGAGGTTGTTGCTTCAGACTCAGTCATTACAGGTATCGTCCTTGTTTGTCATATGGATGCATCAGTATTATTCGATCCAGGCTCCACGTATTCATATGTGTCTTCTTATTTTGCTGCACATCTGGGGATATCTCGAGATTCTTTGAGTTCCCCCGTTTATGTTTCTACTCCAGTGGGAGATTCTCTTGTTATGGACCGCGTATATTGGTCGTGTTTGATTGTTATCAGTGGTTTTGAGACCAGGGCTGATTTATTATTACTCAGTATGGTAGACTTCGATGTTATCTTGGGCATGGACTAGTTGTCGCCTCATTATGCTATTCTTGATTTCCAAGACCGTGACGTTGGCTATGCCAAGCTTGCCGAGATTAGAGTGGAGAGGTTTCTTAGAGTATACTCCCCGCAGAGTCATTTCCGTTCTTAAGGCTCAGCGGATGGTTGAGAAGGGGTGTGGTGCGTATTTGGCTTATGTGAGAGATGTTAGTGCTGAAACCCCTATAGTTGAGTAAGTTCTAGTTGTGTGGGACTATCCTTATGTTTTTCCAGCTGATCTTCCGGGTATGCCGCCCGATAGAGATATTGATTTCGGCATTGATTTGTTGCCGGGCACTCAGCCTATTTCCATTCCTCCCTATCGTATAGCTCCTCATGAGTTGAAGGAGTTGAAGGAGCAGTTGCAGGAGTTTCTTGATAAAGGTTTCATCAGGCCTAGTGTATCATCGTGGGGTGCTCCAGTATTATTTGTGAAGAAAAATGATAGTTCGATGCGTGTGTGTATTGATTATCGGCAGCTGAATAAGGTAACAGTGAAGAATAGGTACCCATTGCCCCGCATTGATGATTTATTTGACTAGCTTCAGGGCACTAGGGTATTCTCCAAGATTGATCTGCGTTCGGGCTATCATCAGTTGAATATTCGGGAGCAAGACATCCCGAAGAGTGCCTTCAAGACCAGATATGGCCACTATGAGTTCCTTGTTATGTCATTTGGGCTGACCAACGCCCCAACAGCCTTTATGCACCTGATGCACAGCGTATTCCAGCCGTATCTTGACTCCTTCGTCATCGTGTTCATTGATGACATCTTGGTATTTTCTCGGTCCTAGGAGGACCATGAGCAGCATTTGAGGACTGTGCTTCAGACTTTGAGGGAGAAGAAGTTATATGCCAAGTTTTCTAAGTCTGAATTTTGGTTGGACTCGGTGGCATTTTTGGGCCACGTGGTATCTTGTGATGGGATTAAGGTAGACCCTAAGAAGGTGGAGGCGGTGTAGAGTTGGCCTAGACCGTCTTCAACTACTGAGATATGCAGTTTCCTTGGGTTGGCTGGGTACTATCACCGTTTTGTGGAGGGATTCTCGTCCATTGCAGCACCCATGACCAGACTGACCCAGAAGGGTGCCCCTTTCAGGTGGACTGAGGAGTGCAAGGAGCGCTTTCAGAAGCTCAAGACAACCCTGACTATAGCTCCGGTGTTGGTTTTGCCTACAGGTTCAGGGTCCTATACAGTCTACTGTGATCTTTTGAGAGTTGGCCTTGGGGCGGTATTGATGCAGTATGGTAGGGTGATTGCCTACGCGTCCAGACAATTGAAGGTACATGAGAAGAATTACCCGGTTCATGACCTCGAGTTGGCAGCCATAGTTCACGCCCTCAAGATCTGGCGTCATTATTTGTACGGTGTTCCCTGTGAGATCTTCACGGATCACCGGAGTTTGCAGCACATATTTAGGCAGAAGGACCTTAATTTGCTGTCACGCCCCAAAATCGAGGGACGAGACCGGCGGCTAACCAGATGAACCCAGTCTAGCGGACCTGGATTGCCTTTCCTACCCAACATATTACCCCGTGTTCATAACATACACTATTCCATATGAGTTAGCCAACTTAGATTCAAAGTACAATTTATAACATAATTCCATTTTCCTCTTTTAACTTTCAACAATACATAATCCCAAAACATACAAGTATCATACAACATTTCCGATGTGATCCACAATTACGAGTGAGTACAACTACCGCCCAAAATATACATATATACAACCCACACAGTGTCTACGGAGCCTCTAAGAGTCTAAGAGTTTTACATAAACTTGCCGGCAACAAGGCCCCGGCTATACATTTTACAACATAAGCAAAAGAGAATGATATAGTACACACACGGCCCCGAGAGGAAATGGGGCTCACCAGAACTTCTGAAAGGATGAAGAGGAGGCACCACTAACGGCGGGCTGAGGTACCTGATATAGAACCACCTACATCCATATAAAAGATGTAGCGCCCCCGGCAAAGGGGACGTTAGTACCGTTGAATAGTACTAGTATGTATGAACAAGCTTCACTCTTAGTATAATCAAACAATGCACAAATAGAAGACAGTCAGGGAAACCAAACAAATACCACACAGAAATACAGAAAATCACAATGAAGGTTTTACAGTTACTCATTTCAATTTTTCATCTGTCAGTCACATCTCACCCTTATTGCCTCTCCACCGTTATTTCTTCGTGTTGCGGCGCGCAACCCGATCCCACTATACAATCACATTTCACCCTTATTACCTCTCCACCCTTATTACTTCGTGTTGCGGCACACAACCCGATCCCACTATACAATCACATTTCACAGCAACAACCCCCAACAATTAAATCACAAGGATCTTTATCATTAAGAACATACGTTCATATCAACCAATAACTATGTGAAAATCAAGGCAAAACGATCCTTACCAATCAGTAATTCATATATGGTGTTGCTAGAATCATTTAACTCAATCAAATCAGTCCATATTTACTTTAATCATTTGCTACACAACCTTTAGCACTTTGATACATTCAACAATGTATTTAATAGCAACATCAACCAATAATTCAATCACAAAGATTCTCGTCATCAAGGATATTCATTCGTAACAACCAAATAACCATATGAAATCAAGGCCACAGAAATCTTTATCAAACAGTGAGTCATATACGGTATGCCATCAACATATAGCTCAATTAGTTTATCCCCGTTTCCTTTCCATTATTTACTACACAACATTTAGCAATTAGATACATTTGACAATTGGATTCGTTATTATTTCTTTCGTTTGGTAGTACATCCCTTCATACCGAGGTATTCAACAGTTAACGAGCTTTGCACATGATAGAGTAAACACTAGGAATCACCATTTTCACAATTTCATATAGCACGAAGGCATGGCAATCAACTAGGATGATCAGGGAATAGAATCTTACGTCTCAACACATTAAAACAATCAATTCACATATGCTCAAGCAAGAAACTCATACCAAATGCTCGTACACCAACAAGGCGACTCTACAAAGATTAAAGTTAGCCATACATACCTCGAGTCAAAATTCCCCTTTTAATATCTATCACAATTCACCGAACCGTCTAGCACCGTCAATCTAGTCTACAATGTGACACATTTAACTTAGAATTAGGAACCTTGACTTCATTTGAGCATTTTATCAAACACCATGTGGTCCCTTAGCTTAACTAAACCCTTTTTAGTGAAAGATTACTCTAACTAGCTTCCCTTTACTAGGTCATGGAAGATTATTCACATGCATGCAAGTCTTATCTTTTATTCTCAAGAACTAACCTATGTGTGCTTCATTCTAACTAAAATCTGAGAATTAAAGGGAAATGGGGTGGGGACTTACCTCTTAGAGTGAAGAAGATGAAGATTACTCGATAATTTCCGGGTCTGAGTGATGTTTGAAGAATCAATTTGGGGAAGATGGGGACTTCTCTCTCTAGAACCCACTCTCACTTCTATCTATTTTTGTTCAGATACCCATTAAAAATGAAGGGGATAAGTGTTTTATTAAACTGGAGGTCGGGTGTAAAATTAGAAATTAAAAAGCCCCGAAGCAGGAAATGCGGTCAGGAATGCGATCGCAATCCTGCTATGCGGTCCGCATTCCTATCGCATAAATGGCCCTCAAATGGGCCAAAAATAAAACCGGACTGTCCATGTATGCGACCACTATGCGGTCCGCATACCTGTTATGTGATCGCATAGTACGTCTCATAACAACACAATTCTGGAAAATTTTATCTTTCAAGTCCCGGGGTACTTTTTACTCAAAAAGGTCAGTTTTTAAGAATTTCTACTGTTATAACAACACAGAGACCTATTCGGGCATTATTTTAGACATGAAATTTTACGGGTCTTTACATCCTCCCCCACATAAAATCATTCGTCCTCGAATGAGGATCGGGGAATCATTTTGGACAACACAATATGCAAACCCCCAATTTTCATTAACTCCGATATTTTTCTGAAAATTTCGCCAGAGTTTCCTTTGTAATTAGGCCTATCTACCTGTCAGAGAACCCCCGAAACACATTGTTAACCAGATTTCACACATTTTCAATTACTCCAACAACTTGCACAAAATTCAGTTATCCCAAATCGTATACAATTCAATTACTTCAACATGCTTATACATAATTCAGTTAACACCACAACTCGCATATCATTTAACTATCACATGAATTGCACGTAACTTAGCTTACTTCAAGGAGTTGAACATTACTCAAATAATCACAATATGCACAAATATGGCACAACTTGGGAAGTTTCGACAATAGGGCAATTAAGAGAGTGAAGTGTTCTTGCACAAAATTAAACACAAAGGTGTATGTGCTTAGAGATGGCAGTTCTCACGATCACTACTAGACCTATTCAAACAAATGAGGATTTTCTCTTTCATTTCACTTTCTGCTTCCCACGTGACTTCCTCGACTTGCTGACTTTGCCATAACACTTTAACATAAGCAATTTCTTTGTTTCTCAATCTACAGACTTGCCTATCAAGAATAGCAACTGGAACCTCATCATACGACAATTCTTCATTAATTTCAATGGTCTCAATGTGATGACCCAAAAGGTCATCTTATGTAATTTAAGCCTTATCTGTGTTCCGAGGCCCCGAGAGCCTCCGTTAGTCTCACCTCGTTATGCGTGCGCAGCCCGGGCGTGTAGCCGGGAAGCTATTATGTGAAAAGTTGATGAAAAAAATGAGTTTTGATAATTAATGAATGAATATAGTTGACTTTGGTCAACATTTCTGGTAAACGGACCCAGACCCGTGATTCGACGGTCCCGGAGGGTCCGTAGGAAAATATGGGACTTGGGCATAGGCTCGGAATCGAATTCCGAGGTCCCAAGCCCGAGAAATTAATTTTTAAAAGAAATTGTTTTCTGAAAATAATAAAGGAATAAGAAAGTGAATAATTATGTGAAAACAGTGTTACCGGGCCCGTATTATGGTTCTAGAGCCCGGAAAAGGTTTATGATATATTATTTGTTTTATTTGTAAAATTTTGTGTAAAACCGGCGTGAATTGAGTGGTTTCGGATCAAAATGAGGTTTTGAAGTTGTAAAGAAATTGAAATGTGGCTTGGAAAGTGATATGATGTTCCCGAGGTTCGAGTGAGATTCCGAGACCGGGAATAGTTCCGTGGTGTCATTTATAATTTACCTGCAAAGTTTGATGCCATTCCGAGCAGTTTAGGCCGGTTCGGCGTATTTGAAATGAATTCTTGAATTTTAAGTTCCTAAGTGTTGATTAAATAAGTTTGGGGTTTTGATTCGAGTTCCGCTGTTGTTTTTCGTGTTCTGAAAGTTCGAGTGAGTCCGCCTAGTGATTTAGGACTTGTTGGTATATTTGGACGGGGGCTCGGGTGGGCCCAGGTGCCTCCCGGACCCCGCGCGAGGCCAAAAACCAGCAAAAGCCACTGCTGGTGCACAGCAGCTGGTGTGACCGCAGGTGCGGTTGCCCAGCCGCAGGTGCGGGACCGCCCCTGAGGTCCCAGTCTCGCAGGAGCGACCCCAGCCCTTTTGTCCAGAGTCCGCAGGCGCGAGACTCATCCCGCAGGCGCGGTCCAAGCCCTCGCAGGGGCGACGAAATCCCCGCAGGAGCGGCCTCCGCAAGAGCAGAGCTTTGTCCGCAGGAGCGGACCCTCTTGGGCTGGCCCAAGATTGCAGGTGCGACGCAGGTGCGATTAAATTTCCGAAGGTGCGGAAATCGTCCAGTGAAATATTAAAGTCCCAAAATAGTGTTATTCCGGGATTTTCATAAAAACACACCAACTCTCCCTTCTCCAAAACCCCTTAGGCATCCATTGAAGCTTCCCTTCACCAATACTTCGTGGGTTAGTAAATCTTAACTTATTTCCTTCATTTCCATTAATCGTTATTGAATTCCTAAGCCTAAAACATGCAATTTAAGGTAGAAATTGGGGTAAGTGGGTAGTGTTAGGTTCTTGGGATTTTTGGGTGATTCAACCCCGTTTTGGGGTCGAATCTTAAAA
>ML272036.1:1340-25821 GCA_005239495.1 Nicotiana undulata | reverse complement strand
GCGGGTGAGAGTGACTCCCCGGCCTTGAATCTGCCAGACCCTTCTATTCCGGATCAAAGCATTATTGTTCCTGAGGCGGCGGGGGGTGCTGCAATCCCTCCTGCTGATATTCCTGATCCCTCTACGGTTCCAGCTTCCGGTCCTGGTGCGTCCGAGGGGGACCTCAGAGGAGCTATTCATATGTTAACTCAGCTGGTGGCCGCGCAGGCCCAAAGATCTCATGCTACCCCTGCGTCCTCCAGCGGACAGTGAGATTCCGCCGGCTCCAAAGTCAACCAGTTTCTACGGTTGGCCCCTCCAGAGTTCTCAAGTACGGATCCAGAGGCCGATCCACAGGATTTTCTTGATGAGATGTACAAGACCCTTCAAGTGATGAAGGCTACAAGGACAGAGGGGGTTGAGTTAGCTTCGTACAGGCTGAGGGGAGCAGCATATTCCTAGTTCGAGATGTGGGAGGGTTCCCGTGAGGAGGGAAGTCCTCCGGCTAGATGGGGCGAGTTCGTGGATGCGTTCATGGATCACTTTTTGCCTGCTGAGACTGTGGAATCCCGTGCTACTGAGTTTGAGGTCCTCAAGCAGGGCAGTATGAGTGTTTGGGAGTACCACATGGAGTTCGTAAGGTTATCCAAGTATGCTCCCCAGTTAGTGTCGACCATGGATGCTCGAGTTTGACGATTTGTTCAGGGTCTCTGTCCTTTGGTTGTGAATAAGGTTGCTACAGCGGCTTTGCACTCGAACATGAATTATGGGAAGATTGTGGGATTCGCTAAGGCTACGGAGGCTAGAAAGTTGAAGATACGGGCAGACAGGGAGAGTAGCCGCAGAACCCGGTCAGTGGGTCACTCAGGGAGCGCAGTTTCAGGGGGAGACCGGTTCAGGGGAAGGGGCCATCAGGGCCATCCCAGTCTTATGCATAATCCTCAGCCAGTGCACCGCCATCCGTGCACCGTTATCAGCCGAATAGTCAGTGGAGACTAGGGTCCGGCAGCAGGAGACCCCATCAGTCAGGTCGTCCCGGAGGAAGGTTCCAGCAGCAGGGGAGGGCTCTGTGCCCTCAGTGCGGAGGGCTCTGTGCCCTCAGTGCGGAGGGTTCCATACTGAGGCCTGTTATTTGGATCGCTCGATATGCAACAGGTGTGGGGTGAGGGGTCATCTTCAGCGGGATTGTCGTGCGCCCAGCCAGGGCAGTGGTAGGGGGTTTGCCCAGTCATCTGATTCTTCAGCCGCCACATCTTCAGTGCGTCCTCCAGCTCCAGCAGGATGTGGTGTAATTAAGGGTGGGCCTCGTGGTAGAGGTGGACCTAGCCGATTCTATGCTTTGAGTGGTCTCCAGAATGCGGAGGCTTCTCCAGATGTCGTCACAGGTATTCTGAATGTTCAAACACTTGATTGCTATGCTCTTATTGATATGGGGTCCTCCTTGTCCTATGTTACCCCGTTTATTGCTTCAAGTTTTGGGATAGAACCCAAAAAGCTTCATGAGCCGTTCTCTGTATCGACTCCAGTTGGTGATTCTATTACAACAGCGCGAGTCTATAAGAATTGTGTTATCACGGTATGTGGTCGCGTTACCACTGCCGATCTTATTGAGCTTGGGATGGTAGATTTTGATATTATTATGGGAATGGACTGACTTTATTCGTGCTTTGCTAAACTCGACTGCCGAACGAGAGTCATGAGACTCGAGTTTCCTAATGAGCCGGTTATTGAGTGGAAGGGGAATGGTGTGGAGCTGAAAGGTAGGTTTATCTCCTGCCTTAAGGCCTCGAAGATGATTAATAAGGGGTGTATCTATCATTTGGTCCGTGTCGCGGACACGGCTTCAGAAGTGTCGGCCCCCGAGTCCGTGCCAGTTGTGAATAAGTTTCTTGAAGTATTTCCGGACGAGCTTCCAGGGATTCCGCCAGATATAGAGATCGATTTTGGGATATATGTACTACCAGATATGCAGCCAATATCTATTCCACCATACAGAATGGCGCCAGCAGAGTTAAGGGAGTTAAAGGAGCAGTTGAAGGATTTATTAGATAAGGGGTTCATTCGGCCAAGTGTGTCGTCGTGGGGTGCTCCGGTTCTTTTTGTTAGGAAGAAGTATGGGTCGCTTCGGATGTGTATTGATTATCGGCAGCTCAACAAAGTCGCTATCAAAAACAAGTATCCATTTCCTCGAATAGATGATTTGTTTGATCAATTGCAAGGTGCGAGGTTCTTCTCCAAAATTGATTTACGGTCTGGGTATCATCACTTGAAGATCAGGGAGCAGGATATTCCTAAGACCGCCTTCAGGACTCGTTATGGTCATTTTGAATTTTTGGTAATGTACTTTGGGCTGACCAATGCTCCAGCAGCTTTTATGGATCTTATCAATCGAATTTTCAAGCCATTTCTAGACTCCTTCGTGATTGTTTTTTTTTATGACATCCTTGTCTACTCACAGAGTCGGGAAGATCATGCTAATCACCTCAGAGCAGTCCTGCAGGCTCTTCATCATCATCACTTGTATGCTAAATTTTCGAAATGTGAGTTTTGGCTAGAATCAGTCGCGTTTTTGGGTCATGTTGCTTCCAGAGAAGGGATTCAGGTTGATCCCCAGAAGATCGCGGCAGTGAAAGATTGGCCTAGACCAACGACCCCGACGGAGGTTCGCAGTTTCTTGGGTCTAGCTGGGTATTATCGGAGGTTTGTGGAGGGATTCTCTACCCTCGCCTCCCCATTGACTAAATTGACGCAGAAAGCAGTGAAATTCTAGTGGTCCGACGCTTGTGAGAAATTGTTTTAGGAATTGAAGTCGAGATTGACTTCGGCACCGGTATTGACCTTGCCAGAAGGTATAGAGGGATTTGTGGTTTATTGCGATGCTTCAAGGGTTGGTTTGGGATGTGTGTTGATGCAATATGGGAAGGTCATAGCGTATGCATCAAGGCAACTCAAGAATCACGAGAAGAATTATCCGATGTATGATTTGGAGCTCGCGGTTGTGGTGTTTGCATTGAAATTTTGGCGGCATTATCTTTATGGGGTCCCTGTGGACGTGTTCTCAGACCACAAGAGTCTTCAGTATCTATTCAAGAAGAAGGAACTGAATCTAAGGCAGCAGAGGTGGTTAGAATTTGTCAAAGATTATGATATGAACATTTTGTACCATCCAGGGAAGGCGAATGTGGTGGCCGACACTCTCAGTCGGAAGTCTATGGGTAGTTTGGCTCATTTGGAAGCAGATCAGAGGCCCTTGACTAGGGAGGTTTATTAATTGGCCAGTTTGGGGTTTGTATTTCGACCTCAGTCGAAGAGGAGGTTATGGCGCACAATGGGGCAGAATCGTCGCTGGTAGCGGAAGTCAAAGCAAAGCATTTTAGTGATCCAGCATTGGCACAGTTGAAGGAGGCAGTTCTGAATAACAAGATTTCGGCATTTTCACTCGGCAGCAACGATGGATTGCTGCGATATCAAGGCAGGCTATGTGTTCCAGATGTGGATAATCTTTGGGAGAGGGTAATGGCGGAGGCTCATAGCTCCAGGTATTCTGTGCACCCAGGTTCTACGAAAATGTATCATGATCTCCGGGAAATTTATTGGTGGAGCGGTATGAAGAGGGATGTGGCGGACCTTGTATCCAAATGTTCAAATTGTCAACAAGTGAAGGCCGAGCATCAGAGGCCCGGTGGGTTAACCCAGCTTATGGAAATACCAATGTGGAAGTGGGAAATGATTAATATGGATTTTGTGGTAGGGTTACCTCGCACTCAAGGGAAATTGGGATGATCATTTGCCGCTTGTCGAGTTTGCTTATAATAATAGCTTCCATGCTAGTATCCAAATGGCCCCGTTTGAGGCATTGTACGGAAGGAGGTGTAGATCTCCGATCGGATGGTTCGAGGTTGGTGAAGCAAAATTGTTAGGACCAGATCTTGTGCACCAACCTATGGAGAAATTTAGAAACATTCAGGAAAGGATGAAAGCTGCTCAGAGTCGCCAAAAATCTTACGCCGATGTTCGCCGGAGAGAATTAGAATTCCAAGTAGATGATTGGGTGTTCTTAAAGGTGTCTCCCATGAAGGGAGTGATGCGGTTTGGGAAGAAAGGGAAGTTGAGCCCTAGGTACGTCGGGCCGTATCGGATTGCTCAAAGGGTAGGGCAAGTAGCTTGTAGGTTGGAATTGCCCCCTGAGTTGTCATTAGTACACCCGGTGTTCCACGTGTCCATGTTGAAAAGGGTAATTGGAGATTTATCCACCATCGTGCCAGTCGAAACCATTGAGGTAAATGAAGAACTATCGTATGAAGAGGTTCTGATTGCTATTCTTGATAGGCAAGTCCGTAAATTGAGAAATAAGAAAGTTGCTTCAGTCAAAGTGTTATGGCGAAGTCAGCAAGTCGAAGAAGCTACATGGGAAACGGAGAAGGAAATGAAAGAAAAGTGACTTGTTTGAATGAGTCTAGTAGTAAATCATGTGTCTTCCTATTCCTAGGAAATTGTAAGTTGTGGTTAATGTTGCATAAGAAAGGACCCTAACTTGTTTTCCCCTAAAAAGCCTTGTTGTTGTAACTTTTCTATGCATGCCACAATTGTTTGTGCTGCCCTTACTTGAAAAATACGTGACCCCCTATAAAGCAAGCGAAAGTTTTGGGAAACAAATGTGCTAAGTAAGTGATTAATAGTAGTGTAGATTGGTAATGGTTAAATGAATTGTCTATGATCTATTGAGGTGATTGAACTGTATGGGGCGCACTGAAATGGCCCAAAGTTATATGCAAATATGTCACACTAAATCATGTGCAATTGTGAGGTAAGGAGAATGAGTTATGTGTAGTTGATAAATTGATCAAATACTGTTAATTGAGGTAACAACTTGGTGTGTGAGCTATTGAATGGTTAAAATTGTGTAATAGTGCTTGGAAATGTGTTTCGGCGGCTCTCTGACAGGTAGATAAGCCTAATTACAAAGGAAACTCAGGAGAAATTTTCTAAAAATATTGAAGTTAGTGTAAATTGGGAAGCTTGCATATCATGTTTTCAGAGCCCAACGATTTCCAAAATCCTCATTCGAGGGCGAATGATTTTTAAGGGGCAGAGAATGTAAAGACTCGTAAAATTTTGCTTAAAATAATGGCCGAACGAGTCCCCGTGTTGCTTTTACTGTGGAAATTCCTAAAACAGACCTAATTTGAACAAAAAGTACCCCGGGAGCTAAGGAATTAAATTTCCCAGAAATTGGGTGTTATGTGACGCACTATGCGATTGCATAACATGTATGCGGACCGCATAGTGGTCGCATACACAGGCAGATCTCTGCCCAACTGAAGGACAACTATGCAGTCCAATTTGCGACCGCATTTCGATTCTCCGGATCGCATAACTGTCGCATTATGGCCTTTGAGTTTTGGGGAGGGGTGTTATGCGACGCACTATGCGATCGCATAACGAGTATGCGGACCTCATAGTGGTCGCATACCTGGGCAGATTGTTTTAAAATTTCTGCGGTCCAATATGCGGACCGCATGTCAGGAATGCGATCGCATTCCTGACCGCATATTCGACACGGTCTTTTAATTTTCTAAATTTTTATACCCGACCCCAGTTTCATTTAACCCCTGCCCCCTTTCATTTTAACTGGTTCCTAAACAAAATAGAGAGAAGTGAGAGTGGGTTCTAGAGAGAGAAGTCCTCATCTTCCCCAAATTGGTCCTCCATCTCTACCCATGCTTGGAAGTTTATCGAGTAGTAGTCACCTTCTTCATCATAAAGGTAAGTCTTCACCATATTTTTTCCCAAATTCTAGGAATTTAACTAAGAATAAAACACACATAGGTTGGTTCTTGAGGATGAAAAGTTGGGACCTTGTATGCATGTGAATAATATTCCATGACCAAGTAAAGGGAAGCAAGTAGAGTAATCTTTCACTAAAAAGGGTTTAGTCAATATAAGGGATCACATAGTGTTTGATAAAATGCTCAAATGAATTCGAGACTCCTAATTCTAAGGTAAATGTGTCGCATTGTGAACTAGATTGACGGTGCTAGGCGGTTCGGTGAATTGCAATAGAAATTAAAAAGGGGAAACTCGACTCCAGGTATGTATGGCTAACTTTAATCTTTGTAAAATTGCCTTGTGGTGTCCGAGCATAAGGTACATGTATTGGTATGAATGTGTGCAACTGGTTGTTCGAATAATGTTGAAGCGTGAAGTGTATTCCTTGCCTGTCTTTAGTTGATCACCACACTACTACGCTATGTGAAATGATGCTAGTAGGATAATGAATCCAAGAGTATGAATGTGTATGCTAAAGGGTGTGTAACAAGTATTGAAAAGGAGTTGTGGTGTGATGTAATTGAATAAAAAGGTTGTGGAAATATCGTATATGATTCACTGTTTGGTAAGGTTTGTTGTGGCACGATTTTCTTTTTATACGTATTGTGAGTTGTAAAGAAGTTGTATTCCTATTGCTGAAATTTTCTGTGATTGAATTGTGAATTGTCATTTTTGATATGAGATATGATTGTTTGGTGGGATCGGGTGATATGTGAGAAGTGATAAGGGTGTGATGTGATTGTCCGGTGGGATCAGGTTGCACGCCGCAACAGAAACATAATACATGATTTTGATTGACAAGTGGGATCGGGTTGCGATCCGCAACAGAAGAAATAAGGGTGAAATGTTGAGAAGGGACAAGGGTGGATTTGCGATTTGTGATTGTGATGAAGTGAAAATTGTGGAACTCCCATTGTGTATCTTTATATATCTTGTGCAGTGATTGTGTGGCTCTCTGCTTGTCTCTTGCCTGTGCATTATTGAGTTTACTTAGAGTAAAGTTTGTTCATACATACCAGTAAAATTCAAATGTACTGACGTCCCTTTTGCCGGGGGCGCTACATTCTTGTGATGATTGTAGGTGGTTCTATAGCAGGTACTCCAGCCCACCGACAATAGTGCCTCCTCTACGTCCTATTAGCTGTTTTGGTGAGCCATTCTCCTCTCGGGTCCCAGTGTGGTTCATGCCACCTCTTCTTCCGGATTTTTATTTTGGTATTTGTGTAAGGTATAGCCGGAGCCTTATTACCGGCAAGTATTATATAAATCCTTCGTACTCTTAGAGGCTCCGTAGACAGGAAATGTGGATTATGTACATATGTATTTTGGGCAGCATAAGTTGTAGACCACGTAAAGTAAACATGTATGCTATGTATATTTTGTAAGTATTGTACCACATGTGGGTAATGACATAAATCTATAACTAAATTCTAGGTTGTAAGAATATGTCTAAATTATAATTGAATAATGTACATTGGAAATCTCGGGATAATATGTGGGATGGAAAAAGGAATCCAGGTCCGCTTGACTGGGGCTACCCGGTCGAGTGCCGATTGTGTCCCTTGGTTTTGGGGCGTGACATTGGCCCAGCCTATACGACTCCAGATGGTCAGGAAGTCGAGTACTGTTATTTCGTTTCAGGATGCGGTTGATGTGGCCAGGAGGATTGAGATGATTTTGTCACAGGGAGGTGGTCATGGGGCTGACAAGAGACCACGTCACTTTGGTAGATTCAGTAGAGCCTCATCTGGAGGCAGGGATTCTGTCGGCAGAGGTCATCCTCCCCCACCTTTCCAGTCAGCACTTCAAGTTTCTCATCATGCACCATCATCTTCAGTTAGTGCACCACCAGCACCTATCATCGCACAGCCACTTCAGAGTTACAAGGGTGGTTATCAGGGTCGTCCGAGGCAGTTCCAGAGTCCCCAGTCCTACTAGCAGAGGCTATGCGATTCTTGTGGTGTTCCAGTGTACATTGCGAGGTATTTCCCCCGGGTTTCTGGTAGCTCTCAGTACCAGGGTTCTCGCGCCATGGTCCCCGCAGCAGGTGCACCCCCACCCCATCAGCCAGCTCGGGGTGGTGGTCGTGGTGCCAGAGGTGGAGGTCAGACTCATAGAGGTGGAGCACAGTCCACGAGGGGCAAGGGTCAGGTCGCAGCAGGTCGACCTAGAGATGTTCATATTGGAGGGGCTCCGCCCCGTTGTTATGTTATTCCTGCCAGGACCGAGGCTGAGGCCTCCGATGCAGTCATTACAGGTATGGTTTCATTTTGCAGCAGAGATGCTTCGATTTTATTTGATCTGGGGTCTACATTATCCTATTTGTCTTCATATTTTGCTCCTTATCTTATTATGCCCCGTGTTTCGCTGAGTACCCTTGTATATGTATCTACACCGGTGGGTGATTCTATTGTGGTAGATCGAGTCTACCGTTCTTGCTTAGTTGTTATTGGTGTTTGGATACTCGGGTAGATTTATTGCTTCTTGATATGATAGACTTTGATGTTATATTGGGTATGGACTGACTATCTCTGTATCATGCTATTTTGGACTGTCATGCCAAGACAGTGACCTTAGCCTTGCTTGGAGTACCTCGTTTAGAGTGGAGAGGGACTCCTAGTCATTCTTTTGGTAGAGTTATTTCTTATATGAAGGCTCGATGCATGGTCGAGAAGGGTTGTTTGGCCTATCTGGCCTATGTTCGTGATTCTAGTGCCGAGGTTCCTTCCCTAGAGTCTGTGTCCGTAGTTTGTGAGTTTCCAGAGGTATTCCCTGCTGACCTGCCGGGGATGCCACCCGACAGGGATATTGACTTCTGTATTGAGGTAGCTGAGGGCACTCAGCCTATTTCTATTCCGCCGTATCGTATGGCTCCGCCAGAGTTGAAGGAATTAAAGGAACAATTACATGATTTGTTGGATAAAGGCTTCATCAGGCCTAGTGTTTCTCCTTGGGGTGCTCCCGTGTTGTTCGTGAAGAAGAAATATGGTTCTATGAGGATGTGCATTGACTACCGGCAATTGAATAAGGTTACTATCAAGAACAAGTATCATTTGCCGAGGATTTATGATCTATTTGACAAGCTTCAGGGTGCTACGGTGTTCTCTAAGATAGACTTGAGATATAGTTACCATCAGCTGAGGATCAGGGCATCTGACGTTCCTAAGACAGCTTTTCGCACTCTTTATGGGCACTATGAGTTTTTGGTTATGTCTTTTGGGTTGACTAATGCCCCCGCTGCTTTTATGGAGTTGATGAATTGGGTATTCAGGCCTTATTTGGACTCATTCGTGATCGTGTTTATAGATGATAACTTGAATTCCCGTAGTCGAGAGGAGCATGAGCAACATCTTCGGGTTGTTCTCCAAACTCCGAGAGATCGGCAGTTGTACGCCAAGTTTTCTAAGTGCGAGTTATGTTTGAGTTCTGTGGCATTCTTGGGCCACGTTGTGTCGGTAGAGGGCATTCAGGTGGATCCGAAGAAGGTTTCAGCAGTTAGAGATTGGCCTAGGCCCACTTCAGCCATAGAGATTCGGAGCTTCTTAGGCCTAGCAGGCTATTATCGCCGATTCGTGGAGGGGTTTTCATCTATAGAAGCCCCGATGACCAAGTTGAGCAGAAAGGTGTTCAGTTCAGATGGTCCGAGAAGTGTGAGGCGAGCTTTCAGAAGCTCAAGACAACATTGACCACAGCACCAGTGTTGGTATTACCCAAAGGTTTAGGTCCGTATACCGTGTATTGTGATGCGTCACGGATTGGGTTCGGTGCGGTATTGATGCAGGATGGCAAGGTCATAGCCTATGCATCTCGTCAGTTGAAGTTACACGAGAAGAATTATCCAGTTCACGACATGGAGCTTGCAGCTATTGTTCATGCCTTGAAGATTTGGAGACACTATTTGTATGGGGTACCGTTTGAGTTATTCACTGATCACAAGAGTTTACAATACTTGTTTAAGCAAAAGGAGTTGAACATGAGGCAGAGAAGGTGGTTAGAGTTGCTGACGGATTATGATATTACTATTCTCTATCATCCGGGGAAGACCAATGTGGTGGACGATTCTTTGAGCCGAAAGTCAGTTAGCATGAATAATCTTGCCTATTTATCAATTGGAGAGCGGCCTCTTGCTTTGGATGTTCAGGCGTTAGCCAACCGATTTGTGAGGTTGGAGGTTTCTGAGGGTGTTAGTGTCTTCGCCCATACCGTCGCTCGTTCTTCATTGTGTGATCGTATTCGTGCCATGCAGTATGATGATCGTTGTTTACGTGCTCTTAGAGATACGGTTCGGCACAGACCTGCCAAGCAGGTCACAGTTGATGCCGAGGGAGTTTTACGGATGCAGGGTCGTATTTGTGTACCCGATGTGGATGGCATTCGTGAGTTGATACTACAGGAGGCCCATAGTGGTCGGTATTCCATTCATTCGAGCGCCGCAAAGATGTACCAGGACTTGCGGAAACATTATTGGTGGAATAGGGTGAAGAAGGATATCGTAGCTTATGTAGCTCGGTGCTTGAATTGTCAGCAGGTTAAGTATAAGCACCAGAGACCTGGTGGTTTGATGCAGCAGATTCAGCTTCTCGAGTGGAAGTGGGAGCGTATCACGATGGATTTAGTAGTTGGGCTCCCACGGACTCAGAGGATGGTTGACGCATTAAGGGTTGTTGTGGATAGGTTGACCAAGTCAGCACACTTCATTCCTGTGTCGGTGTCGTATTCAGTGGAGAAGTTGGCCAAGATCTACATGAGAGAGATTTTCAGATTGCATGGTGTGCCTCTATCCATTATATCAAAACGAGGTACTCAGTTTACCTCCCATTTCTGGAGGGTATTCCAGTGAGAGTTGGGCACACAAATTGAGTTGAGCACAACATTTCATCCTCAGACGGATGGACAATCCGAGCGTACTATTCGGATTTTGGAGGATATGTTGCGAGTGTGTGTCATCGACTTTGGTGGTTCATGGGATCAGTTCTTGCCCTTAGCAGAGTTTCCCTACAACAACAGTTATCAGTCGAGCATCCAGATGGCTCCTTATGAGGCATTGAATGGTACGCAATGTCGGTCCCCGGTCAGATGGTTTGAGCCCGAAGAGGCTAGATTGTTGGGTTCTGAGTTAGTCCAGGACGCCTTGGACAAGGTGAAGATTATCAGGATAGACTTCGTACAGCTCAGTCCAGGAAAAAGAGTTATGCAGATCGTAGAGTTCGAGATTTGGCTTTCATGATAGGAGATCAGGTGTTTCTTAGAGTGTCGCCTATGAAAGGCGTGATGAGGTTTGGGAAGAGGGGCAAGTTGATCCCTAGGTACATTGGTCCATTTGATATTTTTGACAAGATAGGAGAGGTGGCCTACAGACTTTCCTTGCCACCGCATTTATCAGCCGTTCATCCAGTGTTTCATGTCTCTATGCTCCGGAGGTACATTGCAGATCCTTCTCATGTTCCTGACTTCAGCGGTGTCCAGTTGGACAAGGATCTGACTTATGAGGAGGAGCCGGTAGCCATATTAACTAGGCAGGTTCGTTAGTTGAGATCGAAGAGTTATCCTTCGGTCTGTGTTCAGTGGAGAGGTCAGCATACCGAGGCAGCTACTTGGGAGTCTGAGTCTGATATGGGGAGTCGTTATCCCCATCTTTTCTCAGACCCAGGTACTTTTCTATGTCCGTTCGAGGGCGAATATTTTTTTAGAGGAGGAGATTGTGATGACCCAAAAGGTCATCCTAAGGTAATTTAGCTAAATCTGTATTCCGAGGCCCCAAAAGCCTATGTTAATCTCACCTCGATATGCGTGCGTAGCCCGGATGTGTAGCCGGGAAGCTCTTATGTGAGAACTGGATGAAAAATGGAATTTATAATAATTAATTGAATAAAGTTGACTTTGGTCAACATTTTTGGTAAACGGACCCGGACCCGTGATTTGACGGTTCCGGAGGGCCCGTAGGAAAATATGGGACTTGGGTGTATGCCCGGAATCGAATTCCGAGGTCCCAAGCCCGAGAAATGAATTTTTAAAGAAAATTGTTTTTCTGAAAATAATAAAGGTTTTTAAAAATGATAATTGATGTGAAAACCGTGTTACCGGGCCCGTATTATGGTTTCGGAGCCCGGAACAGGTTTAATATATGTTATGTGACTTATCTGTGAAATTTGGTGTAAATCGGACTAGAAATGACATAATTCGGATCAAAATTTGAATAATTAAGCCTTATGAAATTTTAAGAAAATTCTATGAGTTGTGAGGTTTAATTCATTGATTTTGATGATATTTTGATGATTTAAATGCTGGAATAAGTCCGTAGGATGATTTGGGAGTCGTGTGTGTCATTAGGTTTGAGGGCTCGGGATAGTTTCGAGTAGGTTTCGAGGTGCATTAGACTTAAAATCACTAAGCGTTGCAGGTACAGCCGCAGGTCTCTGAACCTGGGAGCGCGGCCGCGATCGCTTTTCCGCGGACCGCCGTGCTCCCTTCGCGGCCGCGGTCGTCTTATCTTGGACCGCGATGAGAAACTTCAGAGGACCGTAGAGACCTTCGCAGCCGTGGTCGATTTGTCCCGGACCGCGGTGGTCGATCTTCAGAGAGGCAACACGAGGCCTTCGCGTCCGCGGTCGGTTTTTCGCGGACCGCGGTGGGGGCCTGGGAAGGGATACCTATATATAACGAATTTTTCACTTTTCAAAAACCCTAAAACACTAGAGGCGATTTTCAAAAGACCCTTTCTTATCCAAGACTATTTTAAGTGATTTCTAACTACTTTTCTTTATTCCTTAACATCCTATTACAAGATTTCATCATAGAATCAAAGATTTTCATGGGAAAATTGGGAAAAACATGAAAAACATGGAAATTTGGGAATTTAGACCTCAATTGGGGTCAGATTCCAAAACCAATCATACACCCGGGCTCGGGGGTGATTGGGTAATAGGTTTTTGGTTCGAGCCTCGTGTTTGGACCAAGCGGGCCCGGGGTCGAATTTTGGTATTTTTGGAAGAATGCTAGGAATTGTATAATAAGGCTATGGGATTTTATTAATGAGTCATTATTGATGTTAATAAGTTAATTATGTCTAGATATTTTGTTTCGGAGTTGAATTCAAAAGGAAAGGCGGTATTAGAAGCTTGAATTGCTATTCTTGGACCCGAGGTAAGTGTCTTGCCTAACTTTGGTGAGGGAATAGGTATTGTATGCTATGTGCTAAGTGTTTATCATGTTCAATGCATAGGTGAAGTGACGAGTACCTATGCATTGTGTGTCAAGCATGCCCGTGAGTCTATTTTCTGATAGAAACCTTGTCGCTACTTCCATGATCCTTTATGTTATGAAATTGTCTCTACTTGGAAGTTGTTTGTGGTTGGAAAACTTGGTTGATGAACTCATGATGTATTGGTTCGGTTGAGAACCCATTTGTTAAGGATATATATATTGAAGAGATTGGTTATAGATGAGACCCTTGTCGGGCAATGGTTGCGATATTGATTGATGTTTTCCCTAGGGTGATTTGAATTATATTTCCACTATTCTGCATTCCTTACCATTGATATTTGTCATTGTTATGGTGAGGAAGAGTGTAAAGCACGAAGGGTGATGCCGTGCCATGATTTATACAAATTCACATCATACATCGCATTGTGAGGAAGAGAGTAAAAGCACGAAGGGTTATGTCGTGCCATTATTTACATTGCTCACATTTATACTTGTTATGGTAGTATTCTTGTTAACTTGCTCTGTTGCTTTCTCCTATGTGCTTAGTCAATTGCCTTATCGCTCACTTGCTACCCCATTAACTGCTCCCGTATTCCCCTACTTGTCTGTCTATTTCTTGCCTTGTCTTCCCATGATTATATGTTGTAGAATAGGACAGGTGAACGTTGTTGTCAAGTCTAGCCTCGTCACTACTTCGACCGAGGTTTGGCTCGGCACTTACTCAGTACATGGGGTCGGTTGTATTGATACTACACTGCACCTCTTAATGTTGTGCAGATCCCGCATCCGGACCCAGTGGACAACGTTGAGGGAGTCTCCTTGAGTCCACCATAGAGGCTTCAAGGTATACTCGCTGGCGTTCGTGGGCCTTGGCGTCTCTTCTAACCCTAGAACTCATATTGTCTTGTCTTATTTTCTAGTTCCAAAGACAATTATGTATTTTTTTTCAGACTTTGTATTTAGTGTTCAGTAGGCAGTCCGTGAGGTTGTGACTCCCAGTTTTGGGGCATTATGCGACGTTTGTTTTTACTATCTCACGTAGTTTTTGAATCGTTTATCATTTTCGCTATTTAAGACTATAAAGCGTTTTCATTGAATACTGTTAAATTTGTGTTACTATGATGGTTTAGCTGTGCACGTTGGCTTGTCTAGCGGGTTCAACGTTAGACGCAGTCACGACTCGAAGGTGGGATTTTGGGTCGTGACAGTTTTATGCAAATATTCGCTCTAGTAAGCCTGATAGGTTAGAATCCTTAGTTCTGGGTATGCACATTGTTCTTGATTGTGCTACGTTTGACTCAATTTTCTTATGTAAGAACTCTGGTTTTCCAATGCTTTTCAAAAACACTTGGCCTGATGATTTTGAAATTTCCGTTGATCAAGCGAAACATTGTATTGCTGATTGCCCCTCTGATTCTCTCCCTAACTAGTTAGGTCACAGTGATGTTAGTTTTGAAATTCGTGTTTTATCCCACAATGTTGCAACCACTCTTCTATCTCAGACTGGATTTCTCCACCTTCTCTCAAAGAGACACTTTTCTTGTTTACTGTCTTGTGACCAAACTCAAGATCAAGTTATCCTCTTGGGTTATAACTTTCATGATAGAGAGTGTTGATGATCCCACTAGTGCCTTATGGTATGGCTATCACTTACATCTTAGAAGCCCACAACATCTCCATCTCAGAATACTCTTTTTGTCTCCGTGTCAAATTTCAATAATTCTAGGGCATTTGCTACTATGGGGTATGTGTGTGTAAAGGGCTCTTGGGTAAAGAAGTAGGACAGTGAAGTTAAAAATGTTCAACCTGACTCCAAGGTCAAAACCTCTGTCTCCATTCACTATGTAAGTGATCTTTCTCTTATCGTAAAAACTGATTGCCATTTACAACAAGCTGACCAACATCTAAGATCTCCTTACTGCCACTCAGTCCACCGTCGGTGACATCCACACAACTTCGAAGGAAACAAGGTCAGACGTTTCCAAGATAAGGGTGAGAATTCAGAGACATGGAGAAAACACAGTCAAACTTTCAAGCAAGTTAATGACAGGATTGGTGGGGTCACCGTTGAAGTAAATGGCAGCTTTGATCGTCTAAGGGAGTCCATATGCAATACTCTTACCTATTTCCGCGTCACTAGTTGTGGAAATTTCAAATATTTTATTTTTTTGTGTTTTGTTGTTTTAGACTGGATAACTAGTCCACTGGATGTTTTTTATGACTCTGCACGCTGATCATGCCATCTTTAGTTATATTGCCTGTTTTGGTCTGTGGGTATAACTATATTGCCTATTTTAGTGGTATTCCCTCTTTGTTGATGTCAAAAAGGGGGAGAAAAGATCTAATTTCTTGCAGGTACAAAAAGATTACAGAAGTCGACTAATTGAGGGGGAGTCAACTGCAGAGGGGAAGTAAACTACAGGAAAGTTAACTGATGTTTATACATACTATTTTTGTCATCATCAAAAAGGGGGAGATTGTTAGATTTTAGCTTTAATGATGAAAAATAATATAATTTCTTTCGGTGTAGGGACTCCAGGAAATCAATAATATTCAAAGTGAAGAAGGAAGATCATAAATTGACGGGGATGAGTTGGGAGAAGATATCAATCAGAGACTAGCTGAAGCCATCAAGGAGAAGGAATTAGCGTCAAACAGGAAAGAAGCACTAGAGTTCTAGCAAAGATAATCAATCAAAAGCTATTACTGGAAGGTCCCAAATTTAAAGGAAACATAATCACCACGAATCAGCAAATCCGGTGGATATCATGACTTAGAGATGGAAAATTGTCAAAGTCCACTCGTCAATGAAGAATAACAGGAATTAGCCTTATTCTTGAAAAGAATCAATATGCGATACCTTTTAAGGATAAAATCTCTTGGGTTTGCAATCTCTCCGGATTATAAGGTCTCTTGCAAAGTATATATATGATCACTCTAGACTTGAAGACATATACTTTGATCAAACCATCTTCCCTCTATTTGGTCTACTCCAAACAAACATTGTTGTTATATTAGATCTGTTGTGTAACAAGTGAGGGAAGAAAGAGAGAAATCATTGGTGAGGCATTGTATCAAGAAAAGACGAGAAACATAGAAACTAAGTAGTTGGTGTAAAACTACACCATTTACTTTGTACTCAAAAAACTACGATCGCTGAAAGAGAACAACCTTATAACCCAAGGGGACTGGACTAGGATTCACATTGAATCTGAACCAGTATAATAATTTTGGTGTCTTTAACTCATGCACTTTAATTTTGCACTTACTATTATCTCACTCTTATTTCTGGTCGACTAATTGGTAAACTGGTCAAATACTAATATCTGATTTTTACGAATAAGCAATTCAGCCTCCCCCCTTTTGTACATTCCTTTGAAACTAAAGATGAGGAAGTATTCCCCACAACACCCCCAGGATAGAGAACTCGCTGACACCCATCTGGAGCACAACCAAACCAAACAAGAAAGAGGTTTCCACGTCCCCGAGAGAAGGAGTACCACCTGCTATGATAAAGCTCCCAGAAGCTTCACTAACCAACACTTTGGTCAGTGTAACGAGCAATCATATCTCGTGCACGACTGTGAAAACCCTAAGGATCCATGCAACAAAACACATGAATGAACAAGACGACCAACGAAACCATCCTACTTTAGGTAATGCCCATACAATCATTGATACCGTAGGTGACAACGCCCTCGCCACCGTGCTAAAGAGAATGGAGGAAATGAAAAACGAGAACAAAGCACTCAAGTAATAGATGAAGGAGCACCATGAACAAATTTACAAGATACCGAGCGCCCCCAAATTGTTTCGTAAAATAGATGCTGGCAGATTTGTTGAACAACCATACAGTGAAGAAGTGGCTCCTCATGCCATACCTAAAACTTTCAATACACCCTCATACCTCAGAATATACGGCGGAATGACTGATCCCGAGGACCATGTAACCCATGAGTCATCACCGTGAAAGGCAATGACCTCACCAAAGAGCAGGTATCCTCCATCTAGTTGAAATGTTTTTGGTGAAATCCACAATGGAGGGGTGTTACCATGGTTTTCGTAGCTACTAGCCAATTCCATAAAAACATTTAAAGAGGTGGAGAACTAGTTTTTGCCGGTGCATGATGGGCCCAAGAAAGCTGAAATGAAGGTCAACGATATTTTTGCCATCATACAATCTTCGAGGCATGGGTTGATGGACTTCTTAGCTCGATCCAATAGGGCGAGGACGACCTTGACAAATGTCTCTTACGGAATGGCCATGGAAGCATTCCAAAACAGGCTGAACAGAAAAGTATTAAAGGCGACCAGAAAGCTATTAAGCCGTTTGATGAAGCACCCACCGACTACCTGGGATGAGATCCAAAATGCATGTTGTGCCTAGTTTAGGGTATATAATGAAGACCTCAATGGGCCAACATGACGACTCACCTCAGTGGAGACCAAACCCAGGAGGGAAAACAGGGACACCACAAGGAGACACCCTCTAATACTACGTTCAAGCATAGATCGACAACAACATTGTATCAGGGAACTCGTTCCCAACTGCCGCAACAAATACGCCCCCTCCAAACTAAGGTCATACATCCACAAAAATGATCGAGGTATGCCCCCATTACTATCCGCTCATAATTTTGTGTGTCGCCTACATAACTGGTCTATGAACTTGAGAAGCACGGAAGAAAGGTAAAGTGGAGAAGAAATTATTGGCCAACGACTCTATTAGGGATTCAAAATATCCCAAAGGGATTTCTAAGGTGGTAATGGTAAAAAATAAGGACGGAAAGTGGATAATGTCCTTGAACTTCACCGATCTCAACAAAGCCTGCCCGAAGGATTCGTTTCCATTATTACACATCGACGCCACAATAGCACATGCGTTGCTAAATTTTTGGATGCTTACGCAGGCTACAATCAGATACTCATGGAAGAAGATGACAAAGAGAAAACCACATCCATCACTCATAAGGGAACGTACTTCTATATGGGTATGCCATTCAGGTTGAATAACGCGGGAGCTACCTACCAAAGGCTAGTCAGAAGATGTTCAAGAATCAGATCAGCAAAACCATAGAAGTATACATTGAAGACATGTGATTAAATACTTGAGGGTCGAGGATCACATTGACCATATGAAGGATGCATTCGAGATATTGAGAAAATACAAGTTGAAACTGAACCCCAAGAAATGCACGTTTGGCATAACTTCGAGAAAGTTCTTGGGTTTCCTAGTATCACAGTACGAAATCAAAGTCAACCCAGATCAGATCAAGAGTATCTACAGAATACCGGAACACCTACTACCACGAAACAAGTCCAAAGACTGACGGGTCAAATCGCGGTTCTGACAGGATTCAGCTCGAGGTCTTGCAACATGTGTCACAGATTCTTCAATGTACTCGAAAATGACAACGACCTCGAATAAACAACTGAAAGTATACAAGCGCTGAAGGAACTCAAGGAATACCTATCATCACCACACTTGCTTTCAAAACCTGATCTCGAGGAACATCTCCTTGTCTACCTTGTTGCCTCAGAAGTAGCATCAAGGGCAGTCCTAGTCCGAGAAGACAAAGGTACATAATTTCCAATATATTATATCAGTAAAGCATTTATCGACACCGAGACGAGGTATCCTTTATTCGAGAAACTGGCCTTGGCCCTTGTTGTAGCTTCAAGACAACTTAGGCCATACTTCCAGTTCTATCCAATTTCGGTCGTCAACACATTCCCTTTAAGGATCATACTACACAAAATTGAGTTGTCAAGGAGGGTGGAAAAATGGTCAATCGAGTTAAGTGAGCATGACATCACTTACCAGCCTCGCACAATGATAAAATAACAAGTTCTCGCTGACTTCATCACGGACTTCAGTGCCAAGGTGATGCCTGACGTTGAGAAGGAAGCTACTCAAGCTTCTCACCTGACGCAAGACCTCTGGGTCTTGCACAATGATGGCACGTCCAATGCATGCGGGTCCAAACTTGGACTTGTGATCGAAGTCCCCACTGGTAGAGTTGTTCACCAATCTATAAGATGCCAAAAATTTAATTATTAGGCCGATTATGAGTCCGTGATTGTATGACTCAGGCTAGCACTCGAATATTGAACAAGACGCCTACAACTGCGCTGCGACTCCCGACTCATCGTAAACCAAGTAACTGGGACTTTCCAAATCAAATAATAAAGGTTGCAAAGGTATCATAAAATGATATTTTAACTATTGCCCAAATTTGATGAATTCCAACTTGAGCCGATACCTTGAACTCTTAACATCGAGGCGGGCGGCCCCGCATAAAAATGCATAACTCCTAGGGACAGAAGCCTGGTGCATCTCCTCAGCTTGGCCCTATACCATATCGAGGTAATATGTAAACCTAACATATGACATGCACAATTTAATGACACACTATTTTCAGAATGGTACCTTCCCAGACGATAAAAAGGAAGCAAGAAAGCTAAGAATACAAGCGACAAGATAAGACATCCTTCATGACGAGTTGTATAAGAGAACGTACAACGGCCCTATGTGAAATGCTGCTTTGGCCCAAATCAAACTCAACGCATCCTCGAGGAAGTCCACAAAGGTTACTTTGGTATTCACTCAAGCGACAGAGCACTTGGCAGGTGCCTCATACGGGCTGGATACTATTGGCGCACCATGAAGAAAGACGCCCTGGAATTCATTAAGAAATTCAAACAATGCCAAAAGTTTTGCCCAATAATACACCAAGCAGAGGAACACCTCTATTCTGTCACCTTCCCATGGGCGTGCATTAAGTCGGAAATGGACATCGTCGGACTTCTTTCACCAGGACGAGGTAATCTTTAATTCTTTTTAATTTTAATTGAATACCTCTCTAAATGGGTGAAAGCAAGCGCATTTGCCCAAATTCGGGACCAAGAGGTAATCACCATCATATGGAAGAATATCATCTTCCAATTTGGCATGCCAAAAGAAATAAGTTGCGACAATGGACCCTAATTCATGAGAATAAAAAATACTGTGTTTTTCAAAAAATGTAACATTAAAAGGATACTATCAACCCCTTGTCACCCAGTCGGCTGCAGGCAATAAGAGTCCTCCAACAAATCAATATTGAACATCATGAAGAAGAGACTCGAAGACGCCAAGGGATTGTTGCTAGAGATACTCCCAAGAGTATTGTAGGCACACAAAACAACCCCAAAAATAAGCACGGGAGAAACACCTTACTCCCTAGTCTACGGGACTGAAGCGGTCATACCGGTTTAATTAGGAGAACCCAGGCTAAGGTACACCATTGAGAGTGGCAATGACAATGACGAGAGAAGAAGACAAGACCTTTACGAGATCGAAGAGCGAAGAGACATGAAATACATAAGAAGTGTCACAAAGAAATATCAAGAAGAACGCTACTACAAAAAAAATGCCAAGGTACGGTTACTCAAGAACGGGGACTACGTGCTCAAAGGCAAGACCTAGGCAGGAAGAGATCCTGAGAAGTAAAATTAGGATCCAATTGGGACATACCGTACAAAATAAGAGGCAAGGCAGAGAAGTGATCATTCCAAATACAGACATTGGAAGGGAAGATCTTACATAAATAGGAACATCATCCACCTCAAATACATCAACTTTTGAGAAACAAGGAGTGCCTCGTAAGTCATACTCTTTTTTCCTCACTTTAGTTTTTCCCTTCACAGTTTTCTCAAGGAGGTTTTTGATGAGGCGACAAACATAACATTTTGAAGTTGGGGTACGCAAGGACAAATAAATTTCATTGCCCGAATCCTCAAGAATCTCTAAATCGAACTATAAAGGCACTAGATATACTAGGACTAGGAATGGAATGCTAGCTAGCACCCAAAATATGTAATGTTCTCCAAACCGCCTCAGCGTGAAATGATTTAATCGATGCAATGATCTTAAAATAAATGAGATACCCGTTCATTAAAATTGTTCTCTTAAGTCTCTCAACGAAAAGGTACGTTTGACAAGCTCCAACAACACTTATCAGCCCTTGGGCATGACTCAACAAAAAGGTATGTTTGACTAACTCGAACAACACTTATTGGACCTTGGTCATGACTCAACGAAAAGGTATGTTCGACTAACTCGAACAATACCTATCGGCCCTTGGCCATGACTTAATGTAAAGGTATATTCGATATGCTCGATCAACACCTATCGACCCTTGTCCATGACTCTTCTAAAAGGTATGTTCCACTAGCTCGAACAACACCTATCGCCCTTTTGCCATGATTAAACAAAAAAGAATGTTCCGTCAGCTCGAGCAACACCTACCGCCCTTAGTCACGACATGAATAAAAGGTATGTTCCACTAGCTCAAACAACACATGTCGGCCCTTGGCCACATCTCAACTAAGAGACACGTTCGACTAGTTTGATAAAAATAAACTCTTGGCTCACGGCCACTCAACCCCACGACCATCACAACCTAGAGGATGGCAACGAAGGATATATGTTGTCATACTTCGGTCGAGTTTTTTGGTAGATCTCCTTCCGCCTCCTCTCTATTCACACAATCTAAATATCCATGATAACCGTCTATACGAAGAAAGGAAAAGATTAGGCAAGGTGAGAAGGAAAAAGGTGAGGTATAGAAGCAAATTAAAGCAAAGAGAACTAGAGATACAGAAAGAGGAGATAAACTATTTACCCTAAGAGCAAGGCCAACTATGCTCTTAGTTACCCAAGAGTCCTATGCTCGGTGTCAATGGAGAAGGGGCCAAAGGACTTGATCATGCCCTCAGTGTTCTTAAGTAAATCACGATTCACTGGAATTGTAATGGTTCTCTACCACCTACTCTAACCTCAATCAAAGTCGTCCCGCTGTCGATCATCTCATGATCTTTCGAGTAGAGGTCGGACTCATATTCATCGCCAGTAAATTCAGCTCGCTCAGCATCGTGCGTGGCAGTCATCTGTCATTTCCGCTCGTCAGCATGCGAAACTTCTTGGGCTGGGTCGGAAGACGAATCCTCCCAACACCGAGGATGGGCATGACCATCATCAGTCTCACTTACTCGTCCCCTTCAAGTCGAAGGAAAGCATCAAGCTCATGTCATTCCAATCTAGGCACCTCTAAGGTTGCACCTACACCTCCCTCGGTCAATGTCTCCATGGCATCTTGCACCACGATCTCGGGAGAGATTTCTGATAAATATACCGCCGCTGATACACCATCTCCCCTATCTACAGCTTTTCTCTTACCGGGTCTCATATATGTGTCGTGTTGAGAAACTTCCTTACATTCGACGTAGGGGAGAGCCAAGGATAGAATAGGCGTAGAAGTTGATCTATGTGCAAGAGTTGAGGAAGCAACAACCCTCCTTCTCGTAAAGAATGTGCCAACGTCTGGTTCCTTTTAGCAATATCTTTGTAAAGGCCTGGAAAGAAATATAAAAATAAGCACAATGAAATGGGCAAGTACAAACACATCACCATAATAAGAATGACATTACCTTTTAGAGGAGGAGTCAGCTTGTATTTTGCCAAAAGTTCTACCTGTGGAAGACCCCTGCCGTGTAATTACGGATTCGCCTAAACCAGTCGGCGAGGATCTTAACCAACTGAAGAAGTTTAGTAGTAGCTGCAAAAGAGAATGATTAACTCACGAACTCAAAATACATGACTAGATGAAAGGGAAAAGGTAAGTACGAATACTTACGAGTACTGTTCCAAGCTTCAGGAAAATATGCGATATCAACCATGATGGCCTCGATTTTGGAAAAGAAGAATTCAAGTCAAAACATCCAAATACCCTTGTCATTAATCTTAATGTACAAGGAATTTCTTCCACGATGCCGAATGTTCAAAATCGTGCCCTGATTGAAGTTGCGCATGAACAAGTGCACCAAATACCGCATAGTGATCTTGACACTAGCTAGCTAGGAAAACATGGATAGCATCTTTATCACCTTATAGACCAAGGGAAAGAGTTGGGCCAGGCATACTTGGTAATAAATGCAGAATTCCTCCAGTAAAGTGTGATATGGAAATGAACAACCTACAAAAGGGTAAGCAAAGTGGACAGTTCCCTAGGCGGTGAGTATACACTTCATCATTGCCCGCGGGTACAAGTTACTCTTAACTAGGAAGGCCTAACTTAGCCTTGAATTCCGATAAGCGCTCGATAATCAGAGAGGATTGGAAAACCTCAACCACCATCTCCGGATGTCGTTGCAAGTCTAATTTTGCATCGGGGTTGCGAGGAATAATCTGTTCCACCGAGGAAGGACCCTCCAATTCAACGGTGGTGATTGTCACGACCCGAAATCCCACCTTTCAGGCCGTGATTGCGCCTAACATTGAACCGCTAGACAAGCCAACGTATACAACATTATTGCCTTAATAACACAACGTAACAGTATTTAAAACTATGAACCTTCAAACATTTATTGAAATAACTCGAATCCATTAATGTTCAACCTTTACCGAAAACATCCCACACCATTAACTTTCAAATCTTTACTGAACATCCCAAATCACATCAAACGTTTCACAGCAGGAAAATAATAATATTACCTCAACAACTCATAATGAAATGATAAGACAACAACAACGAACAATCCCAAAACCGGGGTGTCACAACCTCACAAACTATCTAAACTGAGTACTAAATACAAAGTCTGAAAAGAAATATACAATTATCTTGAAACTAGGAGAAAAAGTAAGACAATGAGAAATCCAAAAGCAGGAGAGACACCAAGGCCCACGAAAGCCAGCGGGTATACCTTGAAGCTCTGGGTGGAATGAAGGTGACTCCCTCAATGCGGTCCACTAGGTCCGGATGCGTGATCTGCACAACATTAAGAAGTGCAGTGCAGCATCAGTACAACCGACCCCATGTACTGAGTAAGTGCCGAGCCTAACCTCGGCCGAAGTAGTGACGAGGCTAGACTTGACAATAATGATAACCTGTCCTAATCTACAGTAGTTAACAAGAATAATATAAGACAAGAGATAAGCAAGTAAGTAAGGGATACGGGAGCAGTAAAGGGGAAACAAGTGATGTGAAGCAGTACAGTTGACAGATAGAAGTAAACAAGGGAGGAAATTTAACACAATAGCCAACGAAGCAAGTATAAATATCCGAAAGTAAACAATGGCACGGCATCACCCTTCGTGCTTTTACTCTCTTCCTCACAATGCAATGTAATCAAATATCATGGCACGGCATCACCCTTCGTGCTTTTACTCTCTTCCTCACTATGCAATGTAATCAAATATCATGGCACGACATCACCCTTCGTGCATTACACTCTTCCTCACCAAACAATCACAGATAACATGGCAAGGAGTACAACATAGTGGAAATAAGCAGTTCAAGACACCCGACAAGGGGGAAACATCAATTAGTAGCTCAAGAAATGCCCGACAAGGGTCTCAGATATAACCAATCACCTCAATCACATACTCTACACTTGTATTATCTTTCGTATCAATACTTTTCAAACTCAA
>ML272035.1:21249-36878 GCA_005239495.1 Nicotiana undulata | reverse complement strand
TTAATTACTAGTAAGTATCATTTTGCAACTTTTCGATGATGCCAAAAGGGGGAAGATGTGCTCTAGTTATTGTTTCAGTTTTTGAAAAACTTTTGAAGTGATATTTATAACCTAATGCACCTGGTTCTTGATGATTAATGCTCACAAAAATACAAAGTGTTGGATGTGTATACAGGATAAATGCACAGAGTTTGTCATCATCAAAAAGGGGGAATTTGTTGGCCCATATCACTGAATGGGTTTTGAAGATTGACAACATGTGACCAGTTGAACCAGGTCCATCATAGCACACACTTCTGAATGAAGCAGTTGGATCACAAATCGTACAAGTCTAGGAAATATTAGTGTTTGCTAAATATCAAAGACCTAAGAGAATGTCTCCTAATACGAAAAGGTTGCAAAGTGATAGAGAAGACAGAAGTTGATTTTAGCTAGGACAGGAATAGAGGAAGGAAGTTGAGTTACAATCAAACTTGTCTACCAAGGAAGAGTTGGATCAGAATTGTATTATAGACTCAACAAATAGACTCTATAAATAATCAAAGTATTACTACTGAAAGAGAGACGCACAAGTGCAAAAGTGAATCAAGTTCTGAAGCAAAAGTTCCAGAGGTTTTGCAAGTAGAACTATTGTGCGATACAAAGGCTACAGTTCAACTAGAAGGAACAATTTCATTGTTTGTATAACGAGTCTAGTTGATTGTAGTAGGAGTTTAAATATTGTATCTTATCAGCTTTATTAGAAGGAAATTGTAACAGGTACAAATTGATCAAGTTAGAGTTAGCTTGAATTCTGTAGAAATTAGCTAGAGGCTAGTTGATACAAAGAGGATTAGAGTTAGTCCTAGGATTACAAAAGAGTTTATTTTGTAAGTCCGTTTTGGCTCAATGTTTAGCGAAGAGTTTGAGCAAATCCTACTGAGGAGTAGGTCGTGGTTTTTTCACCTTTTGAGACAGGTGTTTTCCACGTAAAAATCTATGTGTCTTTACTATTACTGCTTAATTATTTCGCAAACTGTAGTAAGAAGTAGACTAAGAAGAACCAGGTTCTTCTTATTAGACAGCACTCGAAAATTGGGTACTGCACAATTAACTTATAATATTGTGTAGTATCGAAGTCTAAAAACATCAGTAATGCGTTTTTACCCAGGCATCGACGATGTTGAGGCATGGGTGCGTTCAATTGAGGTTCCGTCCCTGCATGACTTCTCCGAGGATGCGTTGTGGCCTCCTCAGTTCGGTCTGGCTTGTCCCTCGAGGGTTTTCGGTTATGGCCTTGTTGCTTGAGTTTTTCCCGGCGTACCGAGCATCGCCGCTTGCCTCTGCCTTCCTTTGCGCTTCCTGGATCCCTCTTCGGACTTCGGACGCTGGTTCAACTGTTGAATTCTGTTGGTATGGAAGTGATAGTCAGTTTGATAGGACCTTCTTTGCTTACGATCGGGCATCCCTTCTGCCAATTATCCACTTCCTAGCATTCGTGCAATGGGTCCTGTGGACTTATCCTTTATGGCGTCGAAGATCCTTATGGTCCCATGCCAAGTCATCGACGCTTTTTGTGAATCTGTGCTTTATCTTTAAAAAAAATAGTTAGTAGAAAATAAGGTAAGCCCGGCTTTACCTGTTGTCGTTGGAGTTAGCCTGATGACAACCGTCTCTTACTTTACGAGTGGGTGTGCTGTCGGGGTGATCCGGCTTCAGAGGCGCCTTCCGTAGAGTTGATTTTCTGGTAAAAGCTTTGAGGATGTCGTCTTTTGATCCTTCGCCGTAATTTGCCCCCTCCGAGGTGGTCATGATGCAAAACCTGTTCTCGGGTTTCTCTAAGTGACCTCGACTCCTGCTCTTCAGTCGCCTTTGATACTGTTTTCATAACCTCACATTTTGGCTTGGTTGTTAGTGATTTTCGCGGTCTCTGAAGACGGTCTGACCGCTCTTTCCATCAATGACCTCGGGGTTACGCAGAACCCGAGGTCCTTAAGGAAAAACAGGGTGTTTGCCCCAGGAAACATGCTTGTTGTTATCAGAGGTCCCCCTTTGATTGTCAGCAAATCTGCCTAGATTCGGGATTTCGGCGGTCCTCTCGGACCGGTGATTTGAACGCGCCCTTTAATGGGCTTAAATGATTAGTCGGCCCGATAATTCGGGCTTTAGTGACAGACACCGAAATAAACATACTACTAAAGCGTGCGTAAATGTATATGTAAACAATTTCGGATCCCGGGACGTGGCAGTCGTCACGGGAGTTCTATCTCCCTCAAGGGGGATTTAGGGGTTGGCATCAGTCGGTTCGGTGCGGTTTTGAATATTATCTGTTTTGCCTATATGTTATCTGTTTACAAATATCATAATTCGATAACCAAATCGATAAGATATTGGTTATCGATATCGGTTAATCGGTTATCGACCATTATCGGTTCGGTTATCGGTTTACCCGATAAGATAAAACAACTAAAACAATTTTGCAATATATAAAACTGTCGAGTTCTCAATTATCTTGAGCCAGAAGTCAAGAAATAGATCAGATTTCTGTTGTCTTTGACAACTTTATGATGCATAAATATAGGATTACAAAGGTGGAATACAATATGATTGTATTGATAATAAAACGTGGAATATGATTCGTATGTTTAACTAGAAGTGAAACAATTCAGAAAAAAGTGGATAAAATAGTAAGACGACGTTACACAATCAAGTCTTTAAGCTACAGGTTATGTTACGATAATCTATATGAATATTTATCGGAAATTATGAATTGATAATATCATAAACTGGGTAATCCATTGTATCAAATAAACGGAAGTTTACTGCTTAAGATTCTTAATATTCCAAAAGGAGAAACACTTGTTAAAATTATTAGTGTTTTATAATTTTATATTTGTCCAAAAAGAGAGAAACACCTGTCCAACCTGAGGGCGTGATGCGACTGACGAGTGACGCCAACCTGAGTCTTGACGGGCTGACTAGTGACTAGTGACTGGTGAGGGCGTAGCCGTGGTGAGGCGGAGAACTGCTCAGGTTGGGTCGTAGGGGTGCGGCGAAAAATTGAGAAACTGAGAAAGAGAAACTGACTTAATGAGAATTGAGAAAGAATAGGGAAAAGGAATTATGAAACCTTAGTATAGTATGTATATACTTAAGGGTAAATTAGTATATTAGTTAATTCTTATTGGGTTATCGGTTTTTACCCAATAATAGAATTGCAAACCGACCCCGAACCGATAACCCAATATAACAAAATTCACCCGTTATCGAACCGTTAACCCAATAACCCAATACCGATAACCAAATAAATAATTCACGGTTCGGGTTATCAATTTTACCCGATATATGCCCACCCCTAGGAGGATTTATGATGTTTAGCTAGGCAAGGAATTGCGTACCTGTCACGACCCGAATTTCCCTCTGAAACGGTCTCGTGACGTCACCTAGTCTCTAAGACTAGGTAAGCCTAAAACATACGAAAAATAAGACAACACAACAATAAAATAGAAAGGAGAAGAAAATATATAACTTAGCCGCTCGGAATTTACAACTCTTACTTTGCCAAAACGAGGAACGTCACAAAATCACAAGCTCTGTACTACTGTAGCTCTATACACAGGAATAAGGAAAAATGTATTTATATATCTCCTATATCTATACTAGAGTAGGAGGGGACTCATGAGATTCTGCGGACGCGGCAGAATTACCTCGCGGTCTCCTGAGCAGCTACTAAGATACTCCTAACACAGTGTTGAGTGCTGGTACCCGGATCTGCACATGGGATGTGCAAGAAAGGGCGTGAGTACTCCACAATCGGTACCTAGTAAGTGCCAAGCCTAACCCCAGTCAGGTAGTGACGAGGTCAGGTTAAGGCTCTACTGGATGTTTAAAAATAACACAGTAAAAATATAAACGGAGATAGATAATAGACTTAAAAAGCAGTAGTAAAGGTAAGCTGAAAGGAATAGTAAAAGAGAGCACTCGGCTCAGCACAACATATATCTCGACAGTAAATATGCAATGTAGTACAGGGGGAAAGCTCTTGGACCTCAGTCCGTAGTCCCAATTTAAATATGCTATGCAGTATAGGAGGAAAGCTCCCGGATCTCAGTCCGTAGTACCAATTTAAATATGCTATGCAATACAGGGGGAAAGCTCCCGGATCTCAGTCCGTAGTCCCAATTTAAATATGCAATGCAGAAGTATGTCGGGTGCAGTTAATTAAACAATTCAACAAAACAACAGTCAAGAATAAGGTAAAACTACCTAAGCATGGTGCAAGTAGTAGCAAATAATAGGAATTCAAGTAAGGACAGGTAGGCATACTTCTTCCTAATCTAACTACTCATTTATGACAAGAAAACAGTGATATAATAATGAAAATGAGTTATGTCATGGAAGAAAAAGTGGAATTTTAGAAGCAATGACCCGTGTACGCACTCGTCACCTCACGTACACGACATCCACATAAGAAAATCAGTATAAAAATGCCTAAGGGGAAGTCCCCAACACAGAGTTAGGCAAGCCACTTACCTTGACTGCGCTAATCAACTCAATACCACGCTCTTGCCACGAGTATCCGACTCTGGGTGGTCCAAATCTATTCAAGTCGATTACATAATGTAAATATCACTTCAAGGAATCACAATAACTAATAAGTTCGAAGCTAATACACGAAATTAGGAAATTCGCCCAAAACGTCCCCCAGGCTCACGTCTCGGAATCGGGTAAAAATTATATTTTCCGGACACTCATTCACTCACGAGTCTAACCATATCAGAATCTCTCAAATCGGAGGTCAAACACCCAATCAAAAATCAATAATTCGGTCTATGAAGTTCATCCCATTTTCCCCATTTTTTTACCCAAAATATTCGAAATTAAAGGTTGGATTTAAGATTGGAATCATGGAAATTGATCTAAGATGGATAGAAACCACTTACCCAAGTTACCCAGGTGAAAAAGTCTTCAAATATCACCCCTCCCGACCTCTCAAATTCAAAAATGGTGAAAATAGGCTTAAACCCTCGAATTTGGGTTTTAATATTCTGCCCAGGTGTTTCTTCTATGCGGTCGCGGACACATAGTCGCGATCGCGAAGAGCATTATACCACGCGCCTAAACCTCCTTCAGCGCGATCGCAATTAAAGGTCTACGATCGCGGACCTTCTGACCTCACATCTATGCGATCTCGGTTAGGGCCATGCGACCACGTACAACAAACACTGAATCTCCCTCAGACCTAGGATACTCTATGCGATCGCGATCCAGGACATGCGATCGCGAAGACCAAGTTTCCAACACTCTGCGATCGCGGCCCTCTTCTCGTGATCGCAGAGAACAAATCACATACCTCCCACGCTGACCTTACGCGATCGCGGAGGGACTCTTGCGATCGCAATTAATAAAAAGCTGCTTATGAAAAACCAGCAAAGACTTAGGCCAAAATATGCCCGTTTGAACACCCAAAACACACCCGAGGCCACCGGGACCTCAACCAAAACTGCCAACCAACCCTAATACCTCATTCAAACTTGATCGAGCCTAAAAAACACATCTCATAATATCAAAATCATCGAATATGCATAGATTCAAGCCTAAGAACTTATGAAATTTCTAAAATCCACATTCGATGCCGAATCACGTCAAATGACATTACGGACCTACTGTCTCTTTCGGAATTCCATTCCGAGCCCGGTATCAAAATTTCACCTATCGGCCGAAATCGCCAAAATTCTAACTTTCGCCAATCCAAGCCTAAATCTACACTCGACCTCGAAAACACATCCCGAACACGCTCCTAAAACCAAAAGCTCCCAATGGAGCTAACAGAGTCGACGGAATTCCATTCCGGATCCGTCTTCACATAGTTCTAGCTATGGCCTGATTTCAAAAGCTAAAAATCCACATTTAAGGACTATGTGTCAAAAATCACTCTGAATCGCTCTGATAAGTTCCAATAACATAATTAGAGATGGGAGAAGCAGTTATTAGGGGATCGGGGCACTAACTCTCAAAACGACCGACCGGGTCGTTACATTCTCCCACTCTTAAGAAAATCGTTCGTCCTCGAACGAGTATAGAAACATACCTGAAGCTGTGAAAAGATGAGGGTACTGACTCCGCATATCCTGCTCGGTCTCCCAAGTCACCTCCTCGACCGGATGACCCCTCCACTGAACCTTGACTAAGGAAATATTCTTCGACCTGAGCCTCCTGGCCTGCTTATCCAATATAGCTACAAGCTCTTCAACATATGATAGATCCTTGTCCAACTGGACTGAGCTGAAATCCAAAACATGAGTCGGATCACCGTGATACTTCCGGAGCATGGAAACGTGGAATACCGGATGAACTCCTGCTAGGTTGGGAGGCAGGGCCAACTCATAAACTTCCTCCCCAACCCGCTGCAATACCTCAAAAGGGCCAATGAACCTCGGACTCAACTTACCCTTCTTCCCGAACCTCATGACGCCCTTCATAGGCGATACGCGAAGAAAAACCCGATCACCAGCTATAAATGCCAAGTCACGAACCTTCCGGTCCGCATAACTCTTCTGCCTGGACTGAGCTGTGCGAAGCCTATCTTGAATCACCTTCACCTTGTCCAGGGCATCCTGAACCAAGTCTGTACCCAACAATCAGGCCTCGCCCGGCTCAAACCATCCCACTGGAGACCTGCACCGCCTACCATACAAAGCCTCATACGGCGCCATCTGAATGTTGGACTGGTAGATGTTATTATAAGCAAACTCTGCAAGAGGCAAGTACCGATCCCATGACCCTCCAAAATCCATCACACAGGCACGGAACATATCCTCGAGAATCTAAATCGTGCGCTCGGACTGCCCGTACGTCTGAGGGTGAAATGTTGTACTCAACTCCACTCTGGTGCCTAACTCCTGCTGAACGACTCTCCAGAACCGTGAAGTGAACTGTGTACCTCTGTCTTAAATGATAGATACTAGAATACCGTGGAGGCGAACAATCTCTCTGATATAAATTTCAGCCAACCTCTCAGATGAATATGTAGTCAACACTGGAATGAAATGGGTTGATTTGGTCAGCCGGTCCATAAACACCCAAATAGCATCATGCTTCCTCAAAGTCCGAGGAAGTCCAACCACAAAGTCCATGGTGATCCGCTCCCACTTCCACTCTGGAAGCTCAATCTTCTGAAGTAACCCTCCCGGTCTCTGATGCTCACATTTGACTTGTTGACAGTTGAGGCACTTGGCCACAAACTCCACTATATCCTGCTTCATCCTTCGCCACCAATAGTTCTATCTCAGGTCCTGGTACATCTTCGTGGTACCCGGATGGATGGAATACCGCGAACTGTGGGCCTCCTCAAGAATCAACTCCCGAAGCCCATCTACATTGGGCACACAAATACGGCCCTGCATCCTCATCACACCGTCATCACCTATGGTCACGTCCCTGGCATCACCCTGCCGAACTCTATCCTGAAGAACCATAAGGTGGGGGTCATCATACTGGCGCTCTCTAATGCGGTCATAAAGAGAAAATCGAGCAACCACACAAGCTAATACCCGGCAAGGCTTAGAAAGATTCAACCTCACAAACTGACTGGCTAGGAACTAAACATCTAAGGCTAGAGGCCTCTCAGCTGCATGAAGATATTCCAAACTCCCCAAACTCTCCGCCCGGCGACTCAAGGCGTCGGCCACCACTTTGGACTTCCCCGGGTGGTATAGTATAGTTATGGCATAGTCCTTGAGTAACTCCAGCCACCTACTCTGGCGCAAATTGAGATCCTTCTGCCTGAATATGTGCTGCAAACTCCGGTGATCCGTGAATATCTCACAGGGAACACCATATAAATAATGACGCCATATCTTCAGGGCGTGAACAATCGCTACCAACTCAAGATCATGAACATGGTAGTTTTTCAATTGCACCTTAAAATGTCTGGACGCGTAGGCAATCACCCTACCGTACTGTATCAACACCGCTCCCAGGCCAATCCTTGAAGCATCACAATAGACCGTATAGGACCCGGACCCGGTAGGCAATACCAACACATGAGCTGTAGTCAGGGCTGTCTTGAGCTTCTGAAAGCTCTCCTCACACTCCTCAGTCCATATAAAAGGGGCACCCTTCTGGGTCAGTCTGGTCATGGGCGCTGAAATGGATGAAAATCCCTCCACAAAAGGCGATAATACCCAGCCAAACCGAGGAAACTGCGGATCTCGGTAGCTGAAGACGGTCTAGGCCAACTCTGCACCGCCTCCACCTTCTTCGAATCTACCTTGATCCCATCCAAAGACACCACATGGCCTAGGAATGCCACAGAATCAAGCCAAAATTTACACTTAGAAAATTTGGCATACAACTTCTTCTCCCTCAAGGTTTGAAGCACGGTCCTCAAATGATGCTCACGATCCTTCTAGGATCGAGAATATACCAAAATGTCATCAATGAACACGATGATGAAAGAATCAAGATAAGGCCGAAACTATGCATCAGGTGCATGAAGGTTGCTAGGGCATTGGTCAGCCCAAATGACATAACAAGGAACTCATAGTGGCCATATCTGGTCCTGAAGGCAGTCTTCGGGATATCTGGCTCCTGAATCTTCAACTGATGATAACCCGAACGTAGATCAATCTTGGAGAACACCCTAGCACCCTGTAACTGGTCAAATAGATCATCAATGCGAAGCAATGGGTACCTGTTCTTCACTGTCACCTTATTCAGTTGCCGGTAGTCAATACACATACGCATTGAACCATCCTTTTTCTTCACAAATAATACCGGAGCACCCCAAGGTGATACACTGGGCCTGATGAATCCCTTATCAAGCAACTCCTGCAACTTCTCCTTTAACTCCTTCAACTCAGGATGAGCCATGTGATAGGGAGGAATGGAAATGGGTTGAGTGCCCGGCAACAAGTCAATGCCGAAATCAATATCTCTGTCGAGCGGCATACCCAGAAGATCAGCTGGAAATACATCAGGATAGTCCCTAACGACTGGAACTGACTCAATTGTAGGGGTCTCAGCACTAACATCTCTCACACAAGCCAAATACGCATCACACCCTTTTTCGACCATTCGCTGGGCCTTAAGGAAGGAAATGACTCGGCTGGGAGTATACTCTAAGGAACCTCTCCACTCTAACCTCGGTAATCCTGGCATAGCCAGCGTCACGGTCTTGGCGTGACAATCAAGAATAGCATAGTAGGGAGACAGCTAGTCCATACCCAATATAACGTCGAAATCTACCATGCTGAGTAATAGTAAGTCAGCCTGGTCTCAAAACCACTAATAACAATCAAGCACGACCGATATACACGGTCTACAACAAGAGAATATCCCACAGGAGTAGAAACATATACAAGGGAACTCAAAGAATCCCGATATATCCCCAAATGTGAAGCATAGTAAGAAGATACATATGAGTACGTAGAACCTGGATCAAATAACACGGATGCATCCCTATGACAAACAGGGACAATACCTGTGATGACCGAATCTGAAGCAACAGCCTCTGAGTGGGCTGGGAGAGCATAATATCTGGCCTGGACTCCCCCTCTAGGGCGACTTTGACCTCCCCGACCTCCACCTCGGGCTGTCTGAGAAGGTGGGGTAGCAGATGGGGCTGGGAGAATAGCTGGAGGACCCGGTGGAAGACGTGGAACCTGATAAGTCTTAGGTGGTGCATCCCTCCTACCGCTAGGGAAATCTCTGATCACATGACGAGGGTCACCACAACCAAAACAACCCCTCGGAGGACGTGGCGGCTGCTGCTGACTCTGAACTGGCCTGCTGGACTGGCCAGTGATAGAACCTCGAGCAGGAGGCACATGAGATACTGGTGGTGCATAATAAGGCTCCTGAGGTCTAGGAGGAGCTGGAATACCATTTGCTTCTAGAAGAGCTGAATGAATGGGGCGACTCACAAAACCCATACCATAGCGTGTTGCTGGTGCACGAATTCCGGAAAAATAACCCGTCTCTCGAGACCTCTTGGCCTCTCTCTCCTCTTTGTCCCGGGCTAACATACTCTCAATCCTCCGGGCAATACTCACGGCCTGCTGGGAAGTGATATCTGTCTCCAGATATCTGGCCATGCTGGTCCGAATACTGGGGTGGAGTCCCTCAATAAAGCGTCGAACCCTCTCTCTGACTGTGACAACCAAAGCCGGTGCATGACGAGCCAAATTGCTGTAATGGACTGCATACTCTGACACAATCATGGTACCCTGGCATAGCTACTCAAACTCCGCACGCCAAGTATCCCTGAGGCTCTGAGGAACAAAATCAAGTAAGACCGTCTCGGAGAACTGAGCCCAAGTAAGTGAAGTTGCCTCGTCCAGACTACTCAGCTCAAAAGCATGCCACCACTGATAGGTTTCTCCTCTCAGTTGGAAAGCGGTGAAAGAAACCCCACTCGTCTCCACAATACCCATAGTGCGGAGAATACGATGACACTCCTCAAGAAAACCCAAGGCGTCATCAGAAGCTAGACCGCTGAACTCAGGTTGGTAGTACTTCTTGTACCTCTCAAGTCGGAGTTGCTCTGCCTCAGATAAAGCTACCCTAGCCTTATGCTGAGCTGGAGCTGCTGGAGGCATAGGAATATACTCTGGAACCTGCTCAATATGAACCCTCTGCTCAGGAGTGCGGGCTGCGGGAGTCTGTGTTCCTCCCCTGCCCTGGGATATAGCTGAAGCTATCGGAAGTAGTCCCGCCTGAGACAGAGTACTGAAGGCACTCAAGAACTGAGCCAAAGTCTCCTGGAGGGCTGGAGTAATAGTAGGGACCTCCTGTGCCCCTCCAACTGTGGCTGCTAGGGGCTCTTCTGCCTCTGATCTAACCGGTGCTCGGGCTGCATCGCATGCTCGTCCTCTACCTCGGCCCCTGCCTCTGGCGGCTCTGACTGGGGGCTCGGGTACCTGGTCATTAGTACGTCCGGTATGAGTACGCACCATCTGTAAGCAAAAATAGAATAAAGTTTAAGATTTTTGATGACAGTAACTAGCACGATAAGGAATTCCAAGGAATATGATTTTTCTTAACAGTTACATAGCCTCTCGAAGATAGATACGGATGTCTCGGCACCGATCTGCGAGACTCTAATAAACCGGCTTGTGACTTGTGACTCCAATGAACCTAGACGCTCTGATACCAACTTGTCACAACCCGAATTTCCCTCCGAAACGGTCTCGTGACGACACCTAGTCTCTAAGACTAGGTAAGCCTAAAACATACGAAAAATAAGACAACATAACAATAAAATATAAAGGAGAAGAAAATATATAACTTAGCCGCTCGGCATTTACGACTCTTACTTTCCCAAAACCCGGAACGTCACAAAATCACAAGCTTTGTACTACTGTAGATCTATGCACAGGAATAAGGAAAAATGTATTTATATATCTCCTATATTTATACTAGAGTAGGACGGGACTCATGAGATTCTGCGGACGCGGCAGAATTACCTCACGGTCTCCTGAGCAGCTACTAAGATACTCCTAACCACGGTGTTGTGTGCTGGTACCTGGATCTGCACATAGAGAAAACATACGCAGGAAAGGGCGTGAGTACTCCACAATCGGTACCCAGTAAGTGCCAAGCCTAACCCCAGTCAGGTAGTGACGAGGTCAGGTTAAGGCTCTATTGGATGTTTAAAAATAACACAGTAAAAATATAAACAGAGATAGATAATAGACTTAAAGCAAAGCAGTAGTAAAGGTATGCTAAAAGGAATAGTAAAAGAGAGCAGTCGGCTCAGCACAACATATATCTCGATAGTAAATATGCAATGCAGTACAGGGGGAAAGCTCCTGAATCTCAGTCCGTAGTCCCAATTTAAATATGCTATGTAGTACAGGGGAAAGCTCTCGTATCTCAGTCTGTAGTCCAAATTTAAATATGCAATGCAGAAGTATGTCGGGTGCAGTTAATTAAACAATTCAGGAAAACAACAGTCAAGAATAATGTAAAACTACCTAAACATGGTACAAATAGTAGCAAATAAGAGGAATTCAAGTAAGGACATGTAGGCATACTTCTTCCTAAGCTAACTACTCAGTTATGACAAGAAAACAGTGATATAAGAATAAAAATGAGTTATGTCATGGAAGGAAAAGTGGAATTTTAGCAGCAATGACCCGTGTACGCACTCGTCACCTCACGTACACGGCATCCACATAACAAAATCATTATAAAAGTTCCTAAGGGGAAGTCCCCAACACAGAGTTAGGCAAGCCACTTACCTTGACTGCGCTAATCAACTCAATATCAAGCTCTTGCCACGACTATCCGACTCCGGGTGGCACAAATCTATTCAAGTCGATTACATAATGTAAATATAACTTCAAGGAATCACAATAACTAATAAGTTCGAAGCTAATACGCGAAATTAGGAAATTCGCCCAAAAAGTCCCTCGAGCCCACGTCTCGGAATCGGGTAAAAATTATATTTTCCGGACACTCATTCACTCACGAGTCTAACCATATCAGAATCTCTCAAATCGGAGGTCAAACACCCAATCAAAACTCAATAATTCGTTCTATGAAGTTCATCCCATTTTCTACCCAAAAATTTCGAAAATAAAGGTTGGATTTAAGATTGGAATCATGGAAATTGATCTAAGATGGATAGAAACCACTTACCCAAGTTACCTAGATGCAAAAGTCTTCAAAAATCGCCGCTCCCGAGCTCTCAAATTCAAAAATGGTGAAAATAGGCTTGAACCCTCGAATTGGGGTTTCAATATTTTGCCCAGGTGTTTCTTCTATGCGATTGCGGACACATAGTCGCGATCGCGAAGAGCATTCTACCACGGGCCTAAACTTCCTTCATCGCGATCGCAATTAAAGATCTGCGATCGCGAACCTTCTGACCACACAGCTATGCGATCGCGGTTGGGGCCATGCGACCGCGTAGAACAAACACTGAATCTCCCTCAGACCTAGGATACTCTATGCTATCGCGATCCAGGACAAGCGATCGCGAAGACCAAGTTTCCAACACTCTGCGATCGCGGCCCTCATCTCGCGATCGCAGAGAAAAAATCACAGACCTCCCAAGCTGACCTTACGCGATCGCGGAGGGGATCTTGCGATCGCAATTAACAAAAAGTTGCTGATGAAAAACCAGCAAAAACAGCAAAGACTTAGGCCAAAATATGCCCGTTTGAACACCCGAAATACACCCGAAGCCCCCCGGACCTCAACCAAAACTTCCAACCAACCCTAATACCTCATTCAAACTTGATCGAGCCTTAAAAACACATCTTATAGCATAAAAATCATCGAATATGCATAGATTCAAGCCTAGGAACTTATGAAATTTCTAAAATCCACATTCGATGCCGAATCACGTCAAACTCTTCCGAATGACCTCAAATTTTGCACACGGGTCATAAATGACACTACAGACCTGCTGTTGCTTTCGGAATTCCATACCGAGCCCAGTATCAATATTTCACCTATCGGCCGAAATCGCCGAAATTCTAACTTTCGTCAATCCAAGCCTAAATCTACAAACCGACCTCGAAAACACATCCCGAACACGCTCCTAACCCCAAAATCTCCCAACGGAGCTAACGGGGTTGACGAAATTCCATTCCGGATCCGTCTTCACATAGTTCTAGCTACGACCTGATTTCAAAAGCTAAAAATCCACATTTAAGGACTATGTGTCCAAAATCACTCTAAATTTCACCACTCAACGCTCCGACAAGTTCCAATAACATAATTAGACATGGGAGAAGCAGTTATTAGGGGATCGGGGCGCTAACTCTCAAAATGACCGACCAGGTCGTTACAGTACCTCGCTCTCGGATGGGCGTCTGTCCGGCCAAAATTTTCTTACTTGGTTCCGCCTCTCTAGGGGAGGGGTTCTTAATTCCCGGGCGTGCCTTGCGGTTTGGTTATCGGCGAACTCTCAGAGGTATCCTTTGCTTAATCGGGTTGCTTCCTCCCTGAGCTGTCCGAAATCTTTGGTCTTGTGGTCGTGAGAGTCGTGGAATCCGCACATCATATTAGGGTTTCTTCGCGAAGGATCCGTCAATATGGTTTTCGGCCATCTAGTATCCCTGATTCTACTCATGGCCGCTACAACACATGTAGCGTCCGTTTCAAAGTTGTATTTGGGCGGCGGAGATACTTCTGCTGGTTCCGGATACCTGCAGGTTCTAGGTTTAATCATCGATCTTGGAGGATCTTGACCTCGGTCCGTCCTTTTGTTGGCTTGGGGTGCGTTTCTCCTTCCTGCATCCTTCCGGATCTTGGTATAAGGCCGATATCTTTCCTTGTGTGACCTCGGTTCCCTTTTCGGAAGCCTTGATTCTATCCTCTTTGCTAGGCCCTCGAGTTTCCTTATGATAGCGGGGTTAGTTGCTAGCCCCTTATCAGCGGTCCTTTTCGGTAATCGCCGAATCGAGGGGTTGATCCTGATCCCCCCGCGCTCGATATTCTTTGGTGGTTCAATAGCTGAGCGATGCCTGTTTGCTGTGTCTGCAGCATCTCGAAGATTATACCGAGTCTGGCTTCTCCCTTACTTTGCGTGGCGGTTCCTCGTGTTCTGTATTGATCTCCTCGATGTTTACTCCCGTTGGTATGAGAGCTGGTATCGTCGTGTCGGGCGTTGCTCGAATATGTACCTTCGGGGTTTAGCATAGGTGAGTCACTGCGATTTTGTGGCGGTGTATCAGCACTAGCGATGGTTATGCCGTTTTCCCCGAAGTTTTCAGAACCACTATCTTCATACGTGTTTGCTGATCTTGACATCCTACCTGAAAGCAAAGGTTCTCGTGGTAAGATAAAGTGTGAAAGATAACTTGTGTTTTTTCAACAAACTAGCACTAAAACAATCACTATTATTCTTAGCCCCATGGTGGGCGCCAAACTGTTTACTGTGAAAATGGTAACTACAAGTATATTTAGTTATGTGGTTCTAAAAATATGTGATTTATCTTAATATCAGTTATTGAACGGTTATAGCTAAGTGCGTTAGGATAAAACAGTGAGAAAACGGTTAGAAAGCTGAAGGAAAGCAAACCAGAATGCCTTAAGTCGAAGGCTTGACGTCGACCTTGAGGGTCCCTTAGACCGAGATTCGGGGCCTAGGTCGGATGGTTGATGGAGCTATAACAAGCTTATAGGCCTTGAGATACACTATTTATGATCAATGATAAGCTATAAGTGAAGAACAAGTAATAGAAAGTAATAAATAGGGCTGCTTATCGGGCGGATTGGGCGGTTATTTACTCTTAACGGTTTGGCTTATCAGTTATCGGCTTTTAAATGTACTAATCCGCTAGCCACCCGATAAGATATCGGGCAGATTGGTATCAATTTAGTTCTTATCGGGCGGTTTATCGGCCTAATTCAATCTATATTGCGTGCAATATTGTTTGCTAACCGCTGTGACTCAAAATAAAATTCCTATGCTCAGCAAACTACATTCCAGTCTATAGCATACAATAGATGAGTCCATTACATCCCAAAGCAGACTACATTACAGATGATCCAGAGTACATGTGTCTTTCCTCCGCCCACAACTGCAAAGGAAAAGTCAATGCAACCTGATTAATTCTGAAATGATAAAACTCCCGTCTATATTCAAAGTGAGTCCAAAATACATAATTCAAAATGATTAATCCATAAGTGAG
>ML272035.1:0-21168 GCA_005239495.1 Nicotiana undulata | reverse complement strand
ATATATATATATATATATATATATATATATATATTCTTAACGGATTAACGGATTATCCGTTAAGAAAATTGAATAATCCGCCCCTAAACCGATAAGCCATTAAGAAAAAAATTACAATCTGTTTCGCGTCCGTTAAACCGTTAACTCGATACCAATAAGCCATTAAGCTTCGGTTTCGGTTCGGTTTTCGGTTTTGGTTCGGTTTTGAACACCCCTAGTAATAAATGTAAGTAAGTGAACCAATAAAGAGGAATAAGGGATGTTTGGTATTAAAGTAGAGAATGTTCTTGTGTCTTGTATTCAATATTGAGCCTTGGAACAATAAGGGTCCCCCTTTAAATAGGAGGGGGAGAACCAACATAGTACAACTAGCATTTATTACAAGGATCCATGATTGATTTGATCCGTCTGACGCCTGAGCGCGGAGCTACACTTTATTGTAAAGTTGTTCGCCTCAATTTTCGTGTCGTCTCATCCTGCCAGAGGGGATGTCCGTAATACCTCGAAGGAGAACATTACGAAGACTCGAGGTCGGACCTACGGCCGTACTAGGAATCCTTCCCGAACAAACCATCGAATAGAGCATAAAATCGGCCTGCCCGATTTTAGCAGTACACATAAGTCATGGGTATTGCAGATCCACTTTTGCAAAGGAAAAACTCATAAATCCCCTAAACTAATATTTACAGTTAAATACTTCATTATCTAATGGTGATTTTCACATCAAATGATTGAGAGACAAGCGGCATTGGAGGGCTTTAAAATAGTAAATTTTGAACAAGTTTAAGTGTTGGGACGGAATCCCATATAGTAGGAGGACCAAAATCTTAAAATTGAATTACATGTGTCAATAAGGCTATCTGCCAATAAATTAATCATCATTTACTTGCCTGGGCTACCAAGTCCCAATCCCACTGTTTACTTGTGCTGTAATGTTGAGCTCGGGTTAGTAAAAGACTGTGAGGGTGTTTAAATTGGCTTTTAAGTCGTGAAATCAGCTTTTTAAGTTTTTATTTTATTTTATTTTGCGTGTTTTGCAAAGTTTAAAAGTGCCTAAAATAAGTAAAGAATTGCTTAAAACAAATCAAAAGTAATAAGATGGACAACTATAACTTATTGTTTTTTGACTTAAAATCAGTTAAAAAGTCACTTTTTTAAGCCAATCCAAACGAGCTCTATGGAATGGGGTATCCAATGTCTGCCAGGTGCCAGCGACGCTCCAATATGATTGCCGTTCTTCACTTTACCTATTTAGTTTTTACTACCTCGAAGTACAAAAATTAAATTGTCCACTGCACACGGGAAAACAGAGAAGAAATAAGTTAATGTTATGAAATTATTATATTTTGGATGTCCATTTATTACTCCGCTATAGATAATCTTCTTGAAGAAGATTATCCATTTAGTACTCTGTTGAAGTTTATCTACAAGCAGTTGATGCAGGCAGGTTGCAAGCAGCTCATGCAGACAACTTACAAGCAGCTGAAGAAAAGCCTTGTAGTTGCTTCCTGAAAAGCCTTGTAGTTGCTTCCTGAAAAGCCTTGCAGTTGCTTCCTGAAAAGCCTTGCAGCTGCTTCCTGAAAAGCCTCGCAGTTGCTTCCTTTCTTCTATAAATAGAGGAAATTTCAGTTAATTATGTACATTAGTTTGAAAGTTCAATAATATATCAGTTTCTCTCTATACTTGTCTTTAGTTTATTTGCTTTATAGTTGTTATTTTATAACACGCTATCAGCACGAGACTCTGCCATCTCGAGCAAATACTTTGAAAGTATCAAAGGTATAAACTTTCTTTTTCTAAATAATGTCAAATCTTTCTAAACTTGAATTTATAGCCCTGGATATATCGGGCAAAAGCTACATGTCTTGGGTGCTTGATGTTGAAATTCATCTCGATGCAATGGGTCTGGCAGACACCATCATGGACAAAATCAGGCATCAAACCAAGACCGTGCCAAAACTATGATATTCCTACGCCATCACCTTGATGAGGGCCTGAAAATGGAATATCTTACTGTTAAAGATCCAGTCATATTGTGGAATAATTTGAAAGATAGATATGACCACCTGAAGATGGTTGTTCTTCCACAGGCACATTATGACTAGTCTCATTTAAGGCTACAAGATTTTTAATTTATCAGTGAATATAATTCTGCTATGTACAGGATTATTCCCCAATTGAAATTATGTGGTGATAATATTACTGATCATGATATGTTGGAGAAAACTTTCACCACTTTTCATGCCTCTAATATGCTCCTGCAGCAGCAATATCGAGAGATGGGTTTCAAAAAGTATTCTGAACTTATCTCACATCTTCTTGTAGCCGAGCAACATAATGGGCTATTAATGAAAAACCATGAAAGCCGACCAATTGGTTCTTGTCCATTCCCTGAAGTGAATGAGACGAACTTCCACCAAGCTAAGCGTGGAAGAGGTCGTGGTCATGGTCGTGGTCGGGAAAGAAACTCTAATCATGGTAATAATAATGCACCAAAGAACCCTCCTAACCACCAGCAGTGGAAAAGGAAGGAACGAAAGCATGAAGCGGTGCAAGCAACAAATGCAGAAAGTGCATGTTATAGATGTGGAGGAAAAGGGCACTGGTCACGTACCTGTCGTACGCCAAAGCACCTGGTTGAGCTTTATCAAGCCTCCCTAAAGAAGACAGAGAAAAGAGAAAAATGCTGAAGCAAATTTTATTTCTGAAGATAATTTCGACTTCATGCATTTGGATGTAGCTGATTACTTTGCACTCCCAGAAGGAGAAACAAGTCATGTAATAGCTGATGAATTCTGTAGAAATGTAAATATTTTAATTTTTGTCGTGTATAGTTATGTAATAAAAGTTATGCTTTGATAATAATGTTTATTATAATATATTTTGTTTATGTCATTTTGAAGAATATGGATAATCCTCAAATTATGTTTGGATCAAAGACAAATCATGAAGATATTTGTGTAATTGATAGTGGAACAACTCATGCCATATTCAAAGATCAGAAATACTTTTCTTATTTGCATAGGGAAAAAGCAAATGTTTCTACAATTTCTGGTAATATAAGTTTGATTGAAGGCTCCGGAAGAGCTATTGTATTTCTGTCTAAGGGAACAAAACTTATTATAAACAATGCATTGTTCTCCTCCAAGTCCCGAAGAAACTTGTTGAGTTTTATAGATATCCGCCGAAATGGGTATCATGTTGAAACAATAGATGAAATGAACGTGGAATATCTTTGTATTACAAAGAATATTTCTGGCCAGAAATGCATTGTAGAAAAGTTACCAACTTTATCCTCTGGCTTATACTATTCAAAGATCAGTACAGTTGAAGCACACTCTATCGTAAACCAGAAGTTTACTGATTCAAATACTTTTGTGCTTTGGCATGGCCGGTTGGGCCATCCTGGATCAATAATGATGAGACGAATTATTGAAAATTCAAGTGAGCATCCACTAAAGAACCTGAAGATTCTTACAAATGATGAATTTTCTTGTGATGCTTGTTATCAAGGCAAAATGATCACTAGACCATTACCAATGAAGGTTGGCATGGAATTCCCTGCCTTTTTAGAGCGTATACATGGGGATATATGTGGACCTATTCACCCACCAAGTGGGTTGTTTAGAAATTTTATGGTCCTAATAGACGCATCTTCAAGATGGTCTCATGTGTGCCTACTATCATCTCGCAACCTAGCGTTTGCAAAGCTATTAGCCCAAATAATTCGATTAAGGGCACAATTCCCAGATTATCCTATAAAGGCTATTCGCCTTGATAATGCTGGAGAATTCTCATCTCAAGCTTTTGATGATTATTGTCTAGGGATAAAAGTTGAACATCCTGTAGCTTATATTCATACTCAAAATGGCCTTGCAGAGTCATTTATTAAACGCCTGCAACTAATAGCAAGACCACTACTTATGAAAATAAAATTGCCCACTACAGTTTAGGGCCATGCTATCTTGCATACAGCATCACTTGTTCGTCTCAGACCGACACATTATAATAAATATTCTCCGTCACAATTAGTTTTTGGTCATGAACCAAATATTGCCCATCTACGAATTTTTGGATGCGCTGTATATGTGCCAGTAGCACCACCACAGCGTAGTAAGATGGGCCCACAGAGAAGGTTAGGAATATATATTGGGTTTGAATCACCCTCTATTATTCGCTATCTTGAACCATTGACGGGAGATTTATTTACTGCTCGATTTGCAGATTGTCGATTTGATGAAACAAATTTCCCACAATTAGGGGGAGAGAAAAAGGAAATCAAAAGAGAAATTGTGTGGAAAGTTTCATCATTATCTCATTTTGATCCACGTACCCCTATATGTAATCAGGAGGTCCAGAAGATCATCCATTTACAGAATATAGCAAATCAAATGCCAGACGCATTTACTGATTTGAAAAGGATAACTAAGTCACATATCCCTGCAGAGAATGTGCCTATCCGAATTGATGTCCCAGCAGGACCATCTACTAGCATGATAGCTAGTAAACCCAAAGCACGCCTGAAGCGTGGTAGGCCTTTGGGTTCTAAGGATCGAAATCCTAGAAAAACAAAATCGACAAATAATCAAAATAATACTATGAAGGGATCTCCTGAAGAGACCCAAGATCTGATTAGTTCTGAGATTCCTGAAGAAATCAATGAACCCGAGACTCAAGTGAGTGAGGAACTTTTAATAAGTTCTACTGGTGATGAAATTAATTTAAATCGATCTGAAATTAATGGTGGATAACATTTTTGCATATAATGTTGCACTAAACATTATGCAAGATAGTGAAGATCTTGAACCCCGATCTGTCGAAGAATGTCGACAAAGATCTGATTGGCCAAAATGGCAAGAGGCAATTCAATCGGAATTGAAGTCACTTGCTAAAAGAGAGGTCTTTGGACCAGTAGTCCAAACACCTGCTGGTACAAAGCCAGTTGGTCATAATGAGTTTTTGTGCGGAAAAGGAATGATAAAGATGAAGTTGAAAGATACAAGGCTCGCCTTGTCACACAAGGATTCTCACAACGACCTGGAGTCGATTATGAAGAAACATATTCACCCGTTATGGATGCCATAATATTTCGATATCTCATCAGTTTAGCCCTACGTGAAAGGCTTGAAATACATCTAATGGATGTGGTTACAGATTATCTATACGGGTCACTTGATAATGAAATTTACATGAAAATCCCTGAAGGATTTAAAATGCCAGAAGGGAATCGAAAATCTCGGGAAATGTATTCAATCAAATTACAAAGATCTTTGTACGGTTTAAAGCAATCTGGGCGCATGTGGTATAATCGCCTCTGTGAATATTTGCTGAAAGAGAGTTACATAAATGATGTTATTTGTCCATGTATTTTTATAAAGAAAATTGCATCAGAATTCGTTATACTTGCTGTTTATGTTGATGACATAAATCTTGTTGGAACTCCAGAAGAGCTCCAAAAGGCAATTGAATATCTTAAGAAAGAATTTGAGATGAAAGATCTTGGAAAGACAAAACTTTGTCTTGGTTTGCAAATTGAACATTTAGCAGACGGGATCTTTATCCATCAATCTGCCTATACAGAAAGGGTCTTAAAACGCTTTTACATGGACCAAGGGCACCCATTGAGTACACCAATGGTTGTTCGATCACTTGAAGTGAATAAGGATTTGTTCCGACCTCCAGAAGAGAATGAGGAACTCCTTGGTCCCGAAGTACCCTATCCCAGTGCAATTGGTGCACTAATGTATCTTGCTAATGCTACAAGACCTGACATAGCATTTTCTGTCAATTTACTAGCAAGACATAGTTATTCTGCTACACGAAGACATTGGAACGGGATTAAGCATATATTGCGATATTTAAAGGGAACTCTTGATATGGGTTTATTTTATGCTAACAAAGATAGTGCAGATCTTGTTGGTTATGCTGATGCAGGTTATTTATCTGATCCCCATAAAGCTAGATCTCAAACCGGGTACGTGTTTACATGTGGAGGAACTGTCATATCATGGCGCTCCACAAAGCAATCTATTGTTGCTACTTCTTCAAATCATGCTGAGATAATAGCTATTCATGAAGCAAGTAGGGAATGCGTATGATTGAGATCAATAATTCATTTTATTCAAGAAGAATGTGGTCTGGAATGTGAGAAAAGACCCACAATTTTATACGAAGACAATGCTGCATGCATAGCCCAATTGAAGGGAGGATTCATAAAAGAAGATAGAACGAAGCACATTTCACCAAAATTATTCTACACGCATGATCTACAGAAAAATGGTGAAATTGATGTGCAACAAATCCGTTCAAGTGACAATCCGGCAGATTTATTCACTAAATCTTTGCCAACTTCAACTTTTGAGAAGATGGTATACAAGATTGGAATGTGGAGACTCAAATATTTGAAACAATGTTTTCATCAGGGGGAGTAAAATACGCGATGCACTCTTTTTTCCTATTAAGGTTTTTTCCCACAGGGTTTTCCTTATAAGGTTTTTAATGAGGCACCTAGCAATGGGTATTACTAAATATGTATACTCTTTTTCCTTCACTAGGATTTTTCCCACTGGATTTTTCCTAATAAGGTTTTAACGAGGCACATTATCTTTAATGAACATCCAAGGGCGAGTGTTATGAAATTATTATATTGTGGATGTCCATTTATTACTCCGCTATAGATAATCTTCCTGAAGAAGATTATCCATTTAGTACTCTGTTGAAGTTTATCTACAAGCAGCTGATGCAGGCAGATTGCAAGCAGCTGATGCAGGCAGATTGCAAGCAGCTGATGCAGAGCCTTGCAGCTGCTTCCTGAAAAGTCTCGCAGCTGCTTCCTGAAAAGCCTCGCAACTGCTTCCTTTCTTCTATAAATGGAGGAGATTTCAGTTCATTATGTACATTAGTTTGAAAGTTCAATAATATATCAGTTTCTCTCTATACTTGTCTTTAGTTTATTTGCTTTACAGTTGTTATTTTATAACAGTTAACAATTTTGAAATAGTTACTTGTCCAGAAAAAAGTCCAAAAATTGAAAAAAATTACTTGTCCTAAATCCAATGAATATTCACATTATTCAACTAATAATGTAATCCTATATTTCTTTACAGAATTTTTTTTTTTATCAAACTCCATTTAACTATTCAATTTCTAATATTTTTTCTTTTCAAGTAACACATCAATAATATTGCATCAACCAATATTTTTAACATATTGTTCCACTATAACTAATATAAGTCAAACCGAGTATGAAATAGCCATGAAAGCAGGAGATTAGTAGTTTCTTTTTCCAAAAAATTCTTGGTCTGTTGATCTTGTTGGCTGTATAACGTAAATCTTGTCTATAGTTGGATGTACTCAACTATTCTCGGAACACATTCTTGAAAAATAAGGATGACAACTGAGCCAAGTGCTTCCCAAGAAGAAAGGCAAAAAGAATTTTGCTGGGCTTTCTACTCATTTCATTTAACTTGAACAATAGGCAACATATTCAACCTAACAATTTCTCCCAATATTGGATTTCTGCTGCACTGATCATACAAGATCTAGGACTAGTAACCCTCCTTTTGACTTACGGAGCCAAAGTTACTTCAGAGTACAAGACATGGATTCTGCCTCTAAAACCAATTTCTAAAATTTTGCACATCTGAATAAGTAACTAACTTAGGCACTGTATAGGTGTGTCATGTCTAAACCTTGAGAGGCTATACTACTAACTGACAAAAACTGTACATAGCTTGAAAGTAAACATATCCAGCTTCTTACTTGAGAATTGAGCTTCTCTTTTCCTCAGATATCCAAAACAAGCTTGACAGTCATGAGGGAAGCAAATAGAATGCTGCAGCTGATAAAGGGTTTCAGACTACTCGACATGGATGTCGACGTGGTAACAGTTGGAGGGATGGTATCACCCAAGCCTGTGGGCATTTCTCCCAAAGCAGGATTGCCAGCATTCAACACCGTTGGAGGTGCTCCTGTGCTGCACAAGTACATCAAAATGGGGTAAATGAAGAGCCTATAGATAATCTTTTCCATAGACATTGATTAACTTTGTTCTCACCCTGGTACTGCGACCCCTGTTGTTGATGATGTCGTTGGCACTGCTGTTCCAGGAGATGGAGTTGTGAATGTTGGAGTAGATGTCACAGGCGATGAATTTGAAGATGCCGAATTCGGAAAAATGCAAGAACCAGTACCTGTACATAAAAGATAAGGAAAATTCTGAGATGTAGGTTTTCAGTAACAAGACACAATAATGAAGGATCATTTTAGCTTACTTGGATTCGAATAGGTAATCATGGCAGTCCCCCCAAAATCACAGCTGGTTTGTGTTGGATTCTTTTGAAAATAACTATTGAACGCATAAGATGCATGATTTTGCAGAGTATTAGGATTGTAACAACTGCCACCCTGTTGGATGGCCGAGCAATCTGCACCTCCCATTCCACAAGCATAATCAAGTGCTGACTGAATAGCAGTCTCCATCGCTCCATTCTTTGCAACACACCAGCTCTGCCCTGGAGCAATAGGTGCATTCGTCATAGCAGGAGGTGTTACTGGGGTGGTGACAGGAACACCACCTACTGGTGACGGATTCGTCTGCGTCGTTACAGGATTACTCACCGGTGGATTTGTGCTCGGGGTGGTAACTGGATTGGTTATTGGTAATGGTGAATTGACAGGATTTGTGTTTGGTACAGAAACAGGAGTAGTAGAAGGAACAGCTAGAGGTGTCGACCTAGGATTTGGAAATCCAGTGTTAGGATTTGTAGCAGGGACAGTAATAATCGTCGGAGCTGAATTATCTGGAGGAACATTAATTGGAGTCGTGGGATAGACAGTTGGTGGATCTATCAAGTCATGTATAGTTGCTTTAGCGGGTAATAATTCAACCAATTCTTTACGGGACAAGTGGAATATTTGTTCATTTTCCCTTTCTAGCTCTTTGTGCTCGAAGTCTTTGGCTGGTGATTTCCCTGCAAAAGAACAGCTTGCATGGGACTTGTTTACTTTACTTTAACATTAGAGGTTAACTGAGATTTTGAAGCTTTTGTAACACCAGATATCAACTTATCATTCCCTTCCATAAGCTGTATAAGGAAGCAGCTCAATTTCAAAGTAGACGTTTTCACCACTGAACCATAGCAACTTTAGCAATTATGGGTTCAGAACTTGATAATAAAATTTTAGTAACTTTTCACATAAAAATACCGAGTTCAGTTGAACCGGTTGAGTTTATGTTGACTAATTCATCGAGAAGCCTGCTAGATCACAGAGTGTTGTAGTTAGGATTTGTACCTACTCCAATAAATGTCTTAACACTTAAACCATACCATTGGAATACCAACTTCAAGCAGAAGCAGTACAGACCAGCTTTATGGATCTCTAATTCATTAAGTCATTTATGAGCCTAAACACACTTGTTTAGTGATATTTTGTCTTGGATTCAAACTCCAGTCTTCCTCCCCCAAGCCTTAACCCTTCCCCCTTTTAAGGCCCAAAAGCAAAAAGGAGCAGAGACTAGTCAATATCCTTGGTATAGGTTGAGAGTTTCACTTGAAAAAGGAAAAAAATTCAGATCTTTACACACTACATAGCCATTTCCTTAGTTAATAAAAACCCTAGTCTAAGACTGACATACATAGAACAGTGGCTAAAAACGATGAACATAAAAATAAAAAATAAAAAATAGTACTAACCCACATTTAATCCTCAGGTATATCTTATTCAGGCGAGCAAGACAATTGCTGTTAATTAACAGAAGAGCAGAAAAAAAGAAGCTAGCTGTTGAACAACAAAAGCGAAAAAGCAAACTTGGTAATTATTCATCAGATATATTTGCTGGTAATCAAACATTCAGACCCAATATATTTTGTAAGGAAACAAACAAAAAGTGCAACAAAATTTCATATTTCAGAAATTAAAGTACTAACCAAGAATGCAGGTAATAAGGAGAATAGACAACAAGAGCAAAAAGATCAGTTTAGAAGCCATTATGAGGAGAGTCATTTTCTTCTTCAACAGACCCAAACGCGATTGTAATAATGTGAACAAGTAGTAAAGGGTTGGTCTTTAAAACACATGACACACAGAATGAAAAGGTGACAAATTGGAGAATAGAGGGGAAAAGGTGTGTATAAACAGAGAATGGGAAAAAGGTGAAAGGGAGACGAATATATCTTGTTCAACTATTTTACAGATAAGAGATTCTTTTGAGATGAAAATTGAAATAAAAAATTGTTGCTTCTTTACAGTGAAAATTTAAGGCATATAATACAAAGAATTTTTCAGTGTTATTTGGACATCAAACTATATTGATATTTTAGCCTTTATAAAAAAAACATGTAAATCAAGTTATCAAATACTAAGTTTTAAAATGTCTACACTAAATTAATATTTTGTAATAAATAACTTGCACATAAAAAGTATAGTGAGTTGTCATTTATTTAAACGAATACGAGAAAGAAAATTAATTAATAGTAATTAACTTAGAATATATTTTTTCTTCTATTGTTTCATTCTTATTGTTTTTAACGTCTGCATTTTTAACGGTTTAACTCTTATAACTACTATATTATAATCTATGTTATTACTAAATTTTGAAAAGAATGACTTGAATTTTTCGCAAGGTAGTTAAATCAAAGACTTTTTTGGTTAATTAGGATTGCTCTTAACGTTAAAGAGATTTTTTTATTGTTGATTCAAATCCTAGTAAAAGCTCATCCCAAGTTTTAAATATTTAATTGTAATTATAATTTTTATCCAATAAGAATTTTACGTTCAATATAATAAAAAAGCAGGGTACGTGCACCGTGTGTGTATCATATCTTAATGAGAGTTTGTGTTATAAAATAAAATTATAAGTTTCTGACAATAGTCATTAATATTGACATTGTACATATAACTAACTCAATTAAGAAAAAAAACTGTCTCATAGAAACCCTCAATCATCACTTAATAATTCAACTTAAAATTTATGCCACTTTTAATAAATAAAGTTATCATGCTTCCTTTTCTGTTTCAGTAGTACACATAGTCATTGAAAACATAAATAGTGGATAGAACTTCACACATATAGCAAATAACTAATAATCCATGAATTTCATATGAACACAAAATCAAAGTGCCCTGAAAATGAGAAAAGACGTTAAAAAGGAATATTAAAGTAAGCTAGTAAAATACATCAGAGAATGACTCAGAATTATATTTGAAAGAGTATACGACGTATCATTATTCAAGTGGAATTAGTATTTAAACAATTATAATATTGATTAACTCCGTTTGCCGTTATACTTGAAAATAATTAGTTTTATAACAATTCTAAAATTTATTTTTAGAAGGTAAAATGATCAATACACATTTCGATTGGAGAACACATATTTTTTCTTAATTTGAAGGGCATATCTTTTGAAAAAATCTTACAAAAATTGTAGTAATTCCTTTAACATGATATTGAATCTAAATCGATTGATATATCTATTTTTGGTGATTAAATTTTGATATTTATTATTCCCTCTGTTCCAATTTATGTGAACATGTTTGACTGGGCACGAAGTTTAAGAAAAAATGAAGACTTTTGGAATTTGTGATCCTAAACAAGTCAAAAAGGGGCCCAGAGTATTTGTGTGGTTATAAAAGTTTCTCATTAAGGGTAGAATTGTAAGTTTAAGCTAAATTGTTTCCAACTATAGAAAAGGGTCATTCTTTTTGGAACAGACCAAAAAGGAAATAGGTTCACATAAACTGGAACGGAGGGAGTATATATTTTTATTATGACTCTTCAAAAGGCCATCAGTAAATATACTTATATTTTTAGTGTCACGACCCTAAATCTAAATTGGCCGTGATGGCGCCTATCGTGATACTAGGCTAGCCAACTCATTGCGCATAACGTAAGGGACTTTTCATTTAATTCAATACTATTCGATATATCATAAAACTTCCTCACTTTTAATATTTCAGCAAGTAAGGATAATTAAGAACATCTAAACAACATCCCAAAACCCGGAGTCAACAGTCATGAGCAACTAAAAGAAAATACAGAATCTGACACAATTTCCTTAGTACAACAAGTCTAGAAAATGTAAATAACGACAAAATAGGAAGTAGAAGGGTAGGGTTGCGAACGACGTGTAGCTACCTCGCAGTCTCCGATAAATGCTCCAACGAGGTTGAATCAACTCTCACTCTGTCCCGATACCTGAATCAGCACACAAGGTGCATGGAGTAACGTGAGTACGCCAACTCAGTAAGTAACAATTATAATTAAAGACTTGAGTGTCGTGACGAGCATTTAACATCATGTAATTTCATAACACAAACAGTGGAAATAAATGGATCAAAACGGGAAGCTAAACTCCGAATATTTCATAAAAACTCCAATTTTCCCATTTAAAAATCGCGTATAAAATATTTTTTTAACATTATCATTAGAGGCTCAGTGTGAGGAAGAGTGTAAACAGTAGTTTCATAAGAATAAGCCCCTCAGGCACAATATCACTCACAAATAAAGCCTCTCGACAAGCCTCTCAGTCACTCGTGACTCAACTCTCATCAGTCAACACTCACACTCATCACTCTCGCTAACCAGGTACCATATAATAACCGCTGCGGCGTGCAGCCCGATCCATAATAGTCGACTACGCTCACTGGGGGTGTACAGACTCCGGAAGGGCTCCTATAGCCTAAGCGATATATCGCTGCGGCGTTCCCGATATATATATATATATATATATATATATATATATATATATATATATAACGCTTCAGCGTTCAGCCCTATCCATAATTATCCTCACAATTCGGCTCTCGGCCTCACTCAGTCATCCTCACAAGCCACTCGGGCATCTCAGTGCAAATCAAGGGGACTCAGCCCAAAATATCATTCTTTTGTTTAATAATAGAGTGATGAACAGGAATATATAGTGAATGGGTATAAATCATGACTGAGAATATAATTTCTATCATAACAGTGTGAGGACAGTAGTAAAAATACCCCTTGAGGGTCCAAACAGGTCGGCACAAGGCCCCAAACATGATTTCTAAAGTACAGAATATCATATGATTTCAAGTCAAATACGCGGCTTAATAGTCGCTACAGGATAGACCAAGTCACAATCCCTACCGGTGCACGCCAACACGCCCCTCACCTAGCATGTGCGTCACCTCATTTATCAAAACAATATGAAATACCGGGGTTTCATACCCTCAGGTCTAGATTTACAATCGTTACTTACCTCAAACCGGTCAAAATCCTAACTCGTGATGCCTTTGCCTCTTGGCTCGGACTCCAATCCCTCCAAATCTACCAAAATCAGTATCATATCATCAATATATGTTAAAAGAACAAATCTCATGCGAAAATTATCAACTTTACTCAAAATCCCGAAATTGTCCAAACCTGCCCCCCGGGCCCACATCTCGATATTCGATAAAAATCACAACACTAGAATTCTTATCCTCTCACGAGTCTATACATACCAAAATCATCAAAATCGGACCCCAAATGCCCCCTCAAATCCCCAATTTAAACTCTCCAATTTCAAGCCCTAATTTCCAAATTTTTCCCCCAAATGTTTTCACTAAAATCATGATTAAACAATGGAATAATTGCCATAAACACAAGATACAAGGTCCAAGTAGCTTACCTCACTGAAAACACTTAATTCCCCCTTGAAATCACATCTCAAAGGTCCAAAATCCGTCAAAAATGGTGAAGAAATGAGTGAACATTCGCGAAGGCAACCTTTTATAGGTTCTGCCCAGCGACGCCCGCACCTGCGGACTCACACCTGCAGTCCCAGGTGCGCATCTGCGATCACGACTTAAAACTCGACTTCCGCATCTGCGGTCCACTATTTGCACCTACGGGCTCGCAGGTGCGAGCCAACCTCCACACCTGCGCTCCCAAGCCAGGCTCCATATTTCCGCATCTGCGCATCGTCGTCTGCACCTATGCCTACGCACCTGCGGATCCCCATCCGCAGGTGCGGCGACACCAGAAGGCCTACACCAGTAGCCAATTTGCTGCATTTTCCTAACTTTTAACTTCTGTTAGCCATCCAAAATCATCCCGAGGCCCTCGGGACCTCAACCAAAAGTACTAACAAGTCATATATCAATATTCAAACTTAGTCGAACCCTCAGAACACTCAAAATAACATCAAAACACCAAATTAATCCATAATTCAAGCCTAAGAATTTCTAAACTTCCAAAATTCGCCAACGATGTCAAGACCACCGCAACCACGTCCGAATGACCCAAAATTTGTACACAAATCCAAAATGACCCTACAAACTTGCTCCAACTTCCGAAATTCCATTCATACCCTGATAGCTAATTTTTCACTGCCGATCGGAAATCGCCAAAAATCCAATTTCGCCAATTCAAGCCTAATTCTACACCGGACCTCCGAACAACATTCCGAACACACTCCTAAGTCCTAAATCACCTAACGAAGCTATCCGAGCCATAAAAACCGCATTCCGAGATCATTTACCAATAAGTCAACTTCAGGTTAACTTTTCCAACTATTAAACCAACTTAAGAGACTAAGTATTTAATTTCTCTCCACACCACTCCGAACCCAGACCAATCAACCGAACACAACACAAATGAACTACACAGAACAAAGTGAAGCATAAACGAGGCTAAACTCTTGGAACGACCAGCCGGGTCATTACATTCTCCCCCTCTTAAACAAACGTTCGTCCTCGAATGGGTCTAGAAACATACCTGGAGTCTCAAATAAGTGAGATATCTTCTCCACATCTCCCGCTTGGTCTCCCAGGTGGCCTCCTCCACCAGTTGCCCTCTCCACTGCACCTTCACTGAAGTTATATCCTTAGACTTCAACCTTCTGACCTGATGACCCAAAATGGCCTTTAGCTCTACCTCATAAGACATATCACCCTTTAGTTGAACCGCGCTGAATTCCAAAACATGAGACGGGTCACCAACATACTTCTGGAGCATGGAATCATGAAATACCGGATGCACACTCGACAATCTAGGTAGAAAAGCAAGTCTATAATCTACCTCTCCAACCCTCAGAAGCACCTCAAAAGGCCCAATGAACTGGGGACTCAACTTGCCCCTCTTCCCGAACTGCATAACACCCTTCATGGGTGGCACCTTCAGCATAACCTTCTCCGCAACCATGAAAGATACATCCCGGACCTTCCAGTCCGCAGAACTCTTCTTCCTAGACTGCGACGTGCGAAGCCGATCCTGAATCAACTTCACCTTATCTAACGCATCATGTACCAAGTATGTACCCAAGAGCCTAGCCTCACTCGTCTCAAACCAACCGATCGTAGATCTACGCCTCCTCCCATATAAAGTCTCGTACGGAGCCATCTGAACACTCGACTGATAAGTATTATTATATGCAAACTCCACAAGCGGCAGAAACTTGTCCCATGAACCCCCAAAATCAATTATACAAGCACGCAACATGTCCTCCAATATCTGAATAGTGCGCTCGGACTGCCCATCCGTTTGAGGATGAAAAGTTGTGCTCAACTCAACTTGAGTACCCAACGCACGGCCCTCCAAAACTTCGATGTGAACTGAGTACCTCTATCAGAAATAATGGAAACTGGGACACCATGCAACCGAACAATCTCCCGGGTATAAATCTCAGCCAACCTCTCCGAAGAATAAGTAGTACCAACAGGAATGAAGTGCGCGGACTTGGTTAGCCGATCCACAATAAACCATATAGCATCGAATCATTTCGAAGACCGTGGGAGCCCAACTACAAAGTCCATGGTGATCCGCTCCAACTTCCACTTCGGAATATCCAACCTTTGATGCAATCCACCGGGTCTCTAGTGCTCGTACTTGACCTGCTGACAGTTGAGACACCGAGCTACAAGTCCAACAATATCCTTTTTCATCCGCCTCCACTAATAATGCTGCCTCAAATCCTGATACATCTTCACGGCACCCGGATGAATGGAGTACCGCGAGCTGTGGCCCTCTGCTAGAATTAACTCCTGAAGCACATCCAGATTAGGCACACATATATGCCCCTGCAATTTCATCACACCATCATCTCCAATAGCTACATCTCTAACATCACCTCGCCGTACCCTATCTTGAAGAACGAGCAAGTGTGGATCATCATACTGGCGCTCTCTGATACGGTCATAAAGAGAAGACCTGAAGGCTATGCAAGCCAATACTCGGTGAGGCTCCAATAGATCCAACCTCACCAACTGGACCGCTAAGGCATGAGCATAAAGCGCTAAAGGCCTCTCTGCTTCTAGAAGATATGCTAGACTCCCCAAACTCTCTGATATGCGACTCAAAGCATCGAACACTACATTGGCCTTCCTCGGATGGTATAGAATAGTGATATCATAGTACTTGAGAAGCTCCAACTATCTCCTCTGACGCAAATTCATATCCTTCTGCTTAAACAGATGTTGCAGACTACGGTGATCAATAAAAACCTCACAATGCACCCCATACAAATAATGGCGCCAAGTCTTCAAGGCGTGAACAATAGTTTCTAACTCGAGATCATGCACCGGATAATTCTTCTCATGAGTCTTCAACTGGCGCGAGGCATAGGCAATATCCCTACCCTCCTGCATCAAAACACAACCAATGCCTATCCTCGAGGCATCACAATACACGGTATAAGAACCTGAAGCTGATGGCAATACTAACACTGGAGTTGTGGTCAAAACAGCCTTGTGCTTCTGAAATCTCTCCTCACACTCGTCCGACCACCTAAATGGAGCACCCTTCTGGGTCAATTTGGTCAAGGGCGAAGCAATAGAAGAAAACCCCTCCACAAAGTGACGGTAACACCCCGCAAAACCAAGGAAGCTCCTAATCTTTGTAGCTGAGGACGGTCTGGCCAACTCTGCACCGCCTTTACCTTTTTCGAATCAACCTGAATATCCTCACTGCACATCATGTGCCCCAAGAAAGCTACTGAGCCAAGCCAAAACTCACACTTGGAAATTTTTGCATAAAGCTTCTCCTCCCTCAATCTCTACAATACATCTCTCAAATGCTGAGCATGCTTCTCCTGGCTACGAGAGAACACCAGGATGTCATCAATGAACACAAAAATAAAGGAATCCAAATATGGCTGAAAAACGATGTTCATCAAATGCATGAACGCTGCTGGGGCATTGGTTAGCCCAAAGGACATCACCAAAAACTCATAATGACCATAACGAGTCCCGTAAGACGTCTTGGGAATATCTGAATCCCGGATTTTCAGCTGATGATACCCAGATCTCAAGTCAATATTAGAGAACACCCTGGCTCCCTAAATCTGGTCAAACAAAACAACAATATGAGGCAAAGGATACTTATTCTTGACTTTAACCTTGTTCAGCTGCCTGTAGTCAATACACATTCTCATGGAATCATCCTTCTATTTCACAAACAACACTGGTGCACCCCAAGGTGCCACACTATCTCATGGAATCATCCTTCTATTTCACAAACAACACTGGTGCACCCCAAGGTGCCACACTAGGCCGAATAAATCCCTTATCTAGGAGTTGCAGAAGCTTCTCTTTCAATTCCTTCAACTCTGCCGGTGTCATACGATACGGTTGAATAGAAATAGGCTGAGTGCCTGACACCAAATCAATACCAAAATCAATATCCCTGTCAGGCAACATGCTCGACAGGTCTGCAGAGAACACATCCGAAAAAACACGGACCACAGGAACAGAATCAATAGTGGGAGTCTCAACACTGACATCCCTCACAAAAGCCAAATAAGACAAACACCCCTTCTCCACCATACGTTGAGCCTTCAGGTATGAAATCACTCTACTAGGCACATAATCAATAGAACTCTCCACTCAACCCTCGGAAATCCTGGCATCGCTAAGGTCACGGTCTTTGCGTGACAATCTAGAATAGCATGACACGGAGATAGCCAATCCATGCCCAATATCACATCAAAGTCAACCATGCTAAGCAATAACAGGTCCACTCGGGTCTCCAGACCCCCAATAGATATCACACATGACCGATACACGTGGTCTACAACAATAGTATCTCCCCCGGAGTCAACACATGAACAAAGGTAACTAAGGACTCACGAGGCATATCCGGAATATGGGCAAAATATGATGAAACATAGGAATACGTGGAACCAGGATCATATAAGATCGAAGCATCTCGGTGATAAACTGAAACAATACCTGTGATCACTGCGTCTGAGGCCATAACATACGGTCTGGATGGGAGTGAATAAATATGGGCCTGACCTCCACCTGATCAACCTCCCCTTCTAGGGCGGCCTCTCGTTGCCTGACCCCCACCCCTAGCTTCTTGGGCGGGTGGTGAAGTGACTGGACCTGAAGTCGAGGACTGACTCCTATGCTGAGATGGACCCCCAAGAAGACGATGACACTGCCTCCTCATATACCAAACTCCTCACACTCGTAACAACTCCCTGGTGCAGGAGACGGGGACTGAAGGGAACTCGTAGCACCAGGATAACCGCTAGAAGAACCATGCATAGAGGAACCCTGAACCAATGATGCTCGAGATGACCTTTGGGCTGGAAGAGCACTGAATGAAGAGAGGCTCAGATGAGAACTGCGGGAACCATGCCCCGATGATGCACCACTATATGCTGGGCGAGCTGGATGAGGAGGCCTAAATGGGCGGCCACTACTATGCTGAATTTGACCCCTGGATGGAGCACTGCTAAAACTACCAGATCCTCGAGTCCTCTTGGCCTCCCTCTCCTCTCGCTTCTGGTGGAGAACTAACTCAATATCCCGGGCAATATCAACAACCTGCTCAAAAGTAGCACCCGATACCCTCTCTCTGGTCATCAATTTGGAGCTGATAAGTGAGGCCATCCACGAACCTCCTGATCATCTCTCTCTCTCGGTAGGGACCAACTCTGTAGCATGACGAGCTATCTTTGAAAACCTCATCTCATACTGTGTCACAGTCAACTCATCCTTCTGGGTCAACCTGGTCATCGGGGCTGCAATAGATGAAAAGCCCTCCACAAACCGACGATAATAACCTGCTAAGCCCAAGAAGCTCCGAATCTCTGTAGCTGAGGTGGGTCTAGGCCAATCTTTGACTGCTGAAATCTTATTAGGATCCACCTGAATACCCTCTGATGATACAACATGGCCTAGAAATGCAACCGAACTCAATCAGTACTCACACTTGAAAATTTTGGCATACAATTGAGTATCCTTCAGAGTCTGAACCCGTAGCCGAAAGGAGCATGAACAACACCTTCGAGTCATCCTTCAGAGTCTGAAGGATGACTCGAAGGTGTTGTTCATTCTCCTTTCGGCTACGGGAGTAAATCAAAATATCATCAATGAAGACTATAACAAACGAGTCCAAATAGGGCCTGAACACTCGGTTCATCAACTCCATAAAATGAACGGGGGCATTAGACAACCCAAATGACATCACCAAGAACTCATAATGCCCATACCGAGTACGAAATGCTGTCTTAGGGACACCAGACACCCTAATCCTCAGCTGATGGTAACCAGATCTCAAATCTATCTTGGAAAACACTGTAGCACCCTGAAGCTAGTCAAATAAATCATCCATCCTCAGCAAAGGATACTTATTCTTAATAGTAACCTTATTCAACTGCCGGTAGTCAATACACATCCTCATTGAGCCATCTTTCTTCTTAACGAACAACACTGGGGTACCCCAAGGAGAAACACTAGGCCTAATGAAGCCTTTATCCAACAAATCCTGCAACTCTTTCAACTCTGGCGGGGCCATACGACACGGCGGAGTAGAAATGGGCTAAGTGCCCGGAGCCAACTCAATGCAAAAATCAATATCCCCGTCGAGTGGCATACCTGGCAGGTCAGCAAGGAATACCTCTGGAAACTCACGAACCACGGGCACAGACTCCATAGAAGGAACCTCCGCATTAGAATCACGAACATAGGCCAAACAACCCTTCTCGAACATGCGCTGAGCCTTCATATATGAAATAACTCTACCGGAAGAATGACTAGGAGTGCCTCTCCACTCCAAGAGAGGTACTCCTAGCAAGGCCAAGGTCACTGTCTTGGCATGACAGTCCAGAATAACATGATAGGGAGATAACCAATCCATCCCCAATATAACATCAAAGTCAACCATATCAAGAAGCAAAAGATCTACTTGAGTCTCCAGACCACCAATAACCACTAAGCACGAACGGTAGACTCGATCACGGGGCATACTCAGATAAGGGGAAAAATATGAAGACACATAGGAGAATGTAGACCCCGGATCAAATAAAACTGAAGCATCTCTGCTGCAATCTGAAACCATACCTGTAATAACTACATCAGAGGCCTCAGCCTCAGGTCTGGCAGGAACATCATAGCATCGGGACGGAGCCCCTCCAACCTGAACATCTCTAGGTCGACCTACTGCGGGCTGGCCTCTACCTCTCACAGTCTGTCCTCCACCTCTAATAGTTTGTCCTCCACCTCTAGGACCTAGACCTCCACCCCTAGCTGGCTGAGGGGGTGGGGGTGCACCTGATGCGGGAACCATAGCACGGGAACCCTGATACTGAGAACCACCAAAACCTCAGGGGCAAAATCTGGAAATGTGCCCCGTACCACCGCAAGTGAAACAAGACCTCGGCTGCTGAGAATGCTGACCCTGGAACTGCCCCTGTCGACCAGAATAACTACCCTGGAAACTCTGAATTGGCGGTGCACTGATAGGAGTTGATGGTGCACTACGGGATACCTAAAGTGCCGACTGGAATGGTCTGGGAGGTTGACCTCTGCCAAAGAATCTCTACCTCCAGATGAGGCACCACCGAATCGACCAAAATGACGAGGTCTCTTGTCAGACCCCTGGCCACTGCCATGTGATAAGACCATCTCAATACGCCTGGCCACATCGGCCGCATCCTGAAATGAGATATCAGTACCTGTCTCCCTGGCCATCTGAAGTCTGATAGGCTGAGCTAGACCCTCAATAAACCTCTTCACTCTCTCTCGATCAGTGGGGAGTATCATGATTGCATGTTGGGCCAGAGTGATGAACCTGGTCTCGTACTGTGTAACAGTCATAGATCCCTGCTGGAGACGCTCAAATTGCCTCCGAAGATCCTCCCTCTAAGTAACTGGAAGAAACTTCTCCAAGAACAACTCGGAGAACTGAGCCCAAGACAAAGGCGAAGA
>ML272034.1:0-10291 GCA_005239495.1 Nicotiana undulata | reverse complement strand
ATCATGATATCAGTTGTTTGGTTGATATGTTAATCTAATTTGACACTTTTTTATACCCCTGATCTCCCCTGAACCCTTAGGAACTCTTAGATTGTACGACCATATGTGCTTCTGCCTGCCTCGCAGGTTCTGTATTTGTCCATCAAACCCTCTCACACCTATTTGTGATTGTGAGACCACTCTGGGTCTTTTATGTGATACTAGCTTTACTTTGTTTGAAATTGATGTTTTCCCATAAACTATTTTCATCAGTTAAAACCTTTGTTATGAAAAACTATTTTCGTTAAGTCTCTCTCTTTCTCTTAAAACTGTTTTAAAACTGTTTCTTACTCAAGCTCCTCAGTACTATGATCACTTTCACTATACTCTTAGACATTAGGTTCTGCCCCTCTCGTGTGAGCATTGCTTTGGGACCTTTGAGCTCCCTATGAACTTTGACACACAAGAGCTTTCCCTTCCACACCGCACTTACTCTATCTTGGCTATGAAATCTGGGTGTGAGCACTGCCCGTGATCCTCTTAGGTCCTTAGGGAACTCTGACACACCCAGATTATGAAAGGTTATGAAATAACACATGGCATTGAGGACCTGGAGACTTGGGCCTATTATGAAGGCTTCCTATAGTTAACTTCTTCTTTTTCTTTTGGTTATGTAATTCATATTCGAAGGCTTGTAATAATTATTTGTAAAGAACAATCTTGGGGTGGATAGTGAAAAGGGGTGGGGATATGCATGCTATAGCATAAGTAAAGGGTAGAGATCATGTTTCTAGGTTTACTTTCCTTATATGTGCAATAGCAACCATGTCTATATACAACATGTCAAACATGCCATGCATATCATATTACCTAGGATTTATGGTATTGTATTCATCATCTCATGTTACTTAGAAATCCTGATATATGGTTAATGACAACAACAAAATTACTGTTATAAGCTCATGCATACTTGTTCTGCCATGCACACTTAGAAATCCTGTCTTAGGATAAACAACCTAATGAGCATCTCATCTTCGCATATTCTGAAAGTCATGTTAACGATGTAATATTTGTGCATATAGAAAGCATGTTTACGATTCTGCCTCATTCTGAATTCCTACTTGTGCATTAGATATCATGTTTCAGGATTTTTATGCTCGCTTAAGTGCACCTAGTTTAACTATTAATGCATAAAAATGGTATTAAACAGCTTCTCTTGGTTTTCTAAATAAATGGTAATAATTATGTGTTCTGAACACCTAGAACAACATGTTTAGGTGATCTAATCTCAAACAATTTTCTTTTTCTCACTTCTGAAACTGGTATAATGTCTCACACCTAGGCAAGCCTTAGGTGATCAAACTGTTATAAATTGGAAATTCGCTTCTTTGTATATGCTGCCTAATACTCAACAGGTTCTAACTCAGTAGGCAAACTGATTAGGATTCCTTCTGAGTCATAAGACAAGTCTGAATATCTGCATACATTCTGAAAAACACCTAGACATCATGCTTTAGGGTTTTAATTAACAATAGTGCCATCAATTTGTGTATGAGACATGCTGTTTATGTGCAATGTGTGAGGAGGTATATGTGAGCCCTTCCCTGTTTCCCATGCTCCCTTTTTATCTGCAGTCATACTTGTTTATTATATGTCGCCCTAGTATTTTACCTTTAAAACTTGAGGGTCAGCTTAGCACCTCCCTTATAGGATAGAAGTCCTAAAATCCTCCAGGACTGATAGGAAAGGTCCAAAGTCCACTGGGTTTCCTAAACCCAAACAGACGTCATCACGTTCTGTGCATTTATTTGGATGACCAAATGCTTCATGCTAATTGTTGATATTAAATAGTTAGTCTAGCGGGGGTAAGGGCCTAACCTTGTTTGCCTTGCAGAAATATGAGTCACGAAGTCCCCAGATTCGGCATGGTCTCCAATATCCACCCGAGACTGCTGAGTTGGTGGGAAGACCTGCATTCTAGCGACAAAACACTCGTCAAGAAGTATATGGGTAATCAGTCGTCCCTCCTAGACATCCAGCCTAATAACATGAGCTGAGGGGACCGAAGGCGGACATCTAGCCAGAGCATACCTGTTGCTGGGACTTCGCGAGCTGGGGAAGCTGTTTGAGGGAAGCAAGAATGTCGAGTCTGGGGAAGGTCCTTCTGGGACCAAGTAGATATGAATGTCTTTATTTACTTTATCAATGTAATAAGGCTAACATCCATTAGTAACCTTTACTTCCTGTTTATTTAGTGTTGTTTTGAGATTTGTCTATTTTATTATTAATAAAATGAGGCATTTAGCATTTTAAGTTCTCCAAATCAATTTGTTGCTAGGCCTACCTCGGGCACAAAAGAGGTTCCCAAATTAGGACGCATTTTACATTTCCACACTATGTGTTTAAATACTGCAATACTTTTTTATAATCCTCACTAACTTGGCTACCTTTTGTTTTGTTTCTTCTTTTATTTATTCCCCTCCCCAAAGGTTAGTTCGTGCACTCTGGCATCATCATCTTATCTCACAAGATCCAGGGGCCCTCCACCCACTCCTCCTCCTAGTCCTCCTAAAGGCAAAGGCAAAAAGAAAATGGAAGATTCAAGCAGTTATTCTCTAGGAGGAGGGGGAGGAAAGCCCTTCCATACAGGCTGTGAGTAGAAGAGCATATCTCAAGAATTGGACCATCAGGAAAACCAAAGCCCGACGAGCCTCGGGGTAGCAAGGCTAAAACAAACACTATTCATTGTTTTTCTTTACAAAATGATTTCCTTTTTCGCATTTTAATTCCTGCAACAAGATCTTCAAATGTTCAAAACAATTGTTCAATCTATCAAAAGCATTTTCAATTTTTCTCATGAATCAATATTTATTGCTATCATTTTTCTCTCATTACTTTACCTATAAAACATTACTATTACCAGTCTTGATGAACCAATGACTGTGACATGCAACGAGACAACGTAACAAACAGACATTGATTCAGAAAAAGGTGACATACCCGACGAGACTGTCAAAGAAGTTGAGAATTTTGAGAATAGACCTAAGTTCAACCTGGACGAGACCGAAGTTATTAACCTGGGGGATTCATAAAATGTCAAGGGGACTCGCATCAACATTCATTTGTCTCCGTTAGAAAAGAAAGAATACACAGAGTTTCTGAAGGAGTATCATGATATATTCGCCTTGTCATATGATGACATGACTGGTCTGAGTACGTCTATTGTGGCTCACAAATTGCCAACCAATCCGATGTGTCCGCCAGTGAAACAAAAGCTCAGAAAGTTCAAGCCTGATATGAGCTTGAAAATCAAAGAAGAAGTTACCAAGCAGATCAACGCCAAAGTTCTCAGGGTAGTCGAGTACCCGACGTGGTTAGCCAACATTGCGCCAGTGACAAAGAAAAATGGGAAGGTCAGAGTCTGTGTCGACTACCGGGATCTCAACCGGGCCAGTCCAAAAGACGACTTCTCCTTGCCAAATATACATATCTTGATTGAAAATTTCTCTAAGCATGAGCTACAATCATTCGTGGATTGCTTTGCTGGTTATCATCAGATTTGGATGGATGAGGAAGATGCTGAGAAAATGGCTTTCATTACGCCGTGGGGAGTGTACTGTTACAAGATGATTCCATTCGCCTTGAAGAATGTTGGGGCCACCTACATGAGGGCTATGACCACTATCTTCCACGATATGATTCACAAGGAAATCGAGGTATATATGGACGATGTTATCATCAAGTCCAAGAAATCCATTGATCATATAGAAGACTTGAGGAAGTTCTTCAAAAGATTGCGGAAATACAATCTGAAGCTGAACCCCGCGAAGTGTGCATTCGGGGTTCCTGCTGGGAAGTTGCTTGGGTTTATAGTGAGTCGCCGGGGAATAGAATTGGATCCTTCAAAGGTCAAAGCCATTCAAGAACTACCACTGCCAAGGAACAAGAATGATTGGATGAGTTTCTTGGGGAGGCTTAATTACATCAGTCGATTCATAGCACAGTCTACAGTTATCTATGAGTCGATCTTCAAGATGCTGAAGAAGGATGCCGCGACCAAATGGACCGATGATTTCCAAAAGGCTTTCGACATAATTAAGGAGTATTTGTCAACACCACCAGTCCTAGTACCGCCTGAGCCATGTAGACCTATGTTACTCTACCTTACAGTGTTAGATGGAGCCTTCGGCTGTGTTCTGGGGCAGCATGACGAAACAGGAAGAACGGAGCAAGCAATTTATTATCTCAGCAAGAAGTTCACTCTGTACGAAGCTCGTCACTCTCTATTGGAACGCACTTGTTGTGCTTTGACTTGGGTAGCTCAGAAGCTGAGGCATTATTTCTGTGCCTACACAATATATCTTATATCGAGGATGGATCCCTTGAAATACATCTTCCAGAAGCCCATGCCCACCAGCAAGCTGGCCAAATGGAAAATCCTGCTGAGTTAGTTCGACATTGTTTATGTGACTCAAAAAGCGGTCAAGGGACGGACACTGGCAGATCACCTCGCTGAGAATCCCGTGGACGGAGAATACGAACCTTTGAAAACGTATTTGCCTGATGAAGAGGTATCATTCATAGGAGAAGACATTGCAGAACCCTATGACGGTTGGAGGATGTTCTTCGATGGAGCAACGAACTTCAAAGGAGTTGGGATTGGAGCAATCCTAGTATCAGAGACCGGTCAGCATTATCCGGTATCTGCGAAACTCAGATTCCCCTACACCAACAACATGGCTGAATATGAGGCCTGCATCTTGGGGCTCAACATGGCCATTGCCATGAATGTTCAAGAGCTGTTAGTGATTGGTGATTCAGACCTACTGGTACATCAGGTACAAGGAGAATGGGCAACCAAGAATTCCAAGATACTGCCATATCTGCACCACGTGCAGGAATTAAGAAAGAGGTTCACGAAGATAGAATTTCGACATGTTCCAGAATCCATAATGAGTTCGCCGATGCATTGGCTACTTTGTCCTCAATGATCCAGCATCCAGACAAGAATTTCATTGATCCTATTCCGGTGAAAATCCATAGTCAGCCGGCTTATTGTGCCCATGTCGAGGAAGAAGCATACGGAAAACCTTGGTTTCATGATATCCAGGAATATTTGGCAAAAGGAGAGTACCCAGAACTTACAAGTCCTACTCAGAAACGCACACTTCGGAGACTATCCAACAACTTCTTTCACAGCGGAGGAATCCTGTATAGGAGGACTCCCGACTTGGGATTATTAAGGTGTGTCGACGCAAAGGAAGCATCAAAGCTACTAGAGGAAATTCATGTTGGGACCTGCGGTGCCCATATGAACGGTTTTGTTTTGGCAAAGAAGATACTCCGAGCTGGTTACTTTTGGATGACTATGGAAATAGACTGCATCCAGTATGTCCGAAAATGCCACCGATGTCAGATACATGCAGACATGATAAAGGTACCTCCAAACAAGCTCAATGCAACAAGCTCACCCTGGTCGTTCGCCGCCTGGGGCATGGATGTTATTGGACCAATCGAGCCGTCCGCCTCCAGCGGACACAGGTTCATCCTGGTAGCCATCGATTATTTCACCAAATGGGTTGAAGCAACATCTTACAAAGCAGTTACTAAGAAAGTCATGGACGACTTTGTCCGCGACCATATTGTTTGTTGGTTCGGGATTCCAGAGTCAATCATCACCGATAATGGTTTCAATCTCAACAGCGACTTGATGAAAGCCATGTGTGAAACTTTCAGAATCAGGCACAAGAACTCTACAACCTATAGACCTCAGATGAATGGAGCAATAGAAGTCGCCAATTAGAATATCAAGAAGATATTAAGGAAGATGATAGAAAAGCACAAAGAGTGGCATGAAAATTTATCATTTTCTCTATTGGGATATCGCACCACAGTCCGCACATCAACCGGGGCAACGCCTTATATGCTGGTTTATGGTACAGAAGTCGTCATTCCCGCTGAAGTTGAAATTCCATCCTTAAGAATCATACAAGAAATTGAGCTCAATGACGCAGAATGGGTAAAGAACCGTTACGAGCAATTAGCCCTCATATACGGAAAAAGAATGAATGCAGTCTGTCACGGTCAACTCTACCAGAACAAAATGTCCAGAGCCTTCAACAAGAAAGTCAAGCCGAGATAATTCACACCAGGGCAACTGGTATTAAAGAAGATCTTTCCACATCAAGATAAAGCCAAAGGGAAGTTCTCTCCCAACTGGGAAGGTCCATACATGGACGGAGAAGTCTGGCCAAAGCCAATCAATTCAGATGAAATCAAGCGTTACTATGTGTAATCCTTTACTCTTTTAACCAATGTTGTGAATTAAACTACGCCTGACCTGATTCCCGTTTAAGAGGGTATACGTAGGCATCCCTATGGGTTCAGTCACAATTCAATAAATTTTCATTTCCCCTCGCAATTGGAAACTGGGGCAGAATTTTGAGGAGGACCCTCAAAATTCTGAAGCAAGTTCAGCCAATCGCCGCACAGCAGTCAGAAGCATTCACCCGTCAAACTGGGGCAGAATTTTGAGGAGGACCCTCAAAATTCTGAAGCAAGTTCAGCCAATCGCCGCACAGCAGTCAGAAGCATTCACCCGTCAAACTGGGGCAGAATTTTGAGGAGGACCCTTAAATTCTGTAGCAAGAGAGGTTGCCATGTCTCGAACCGTGTCACGGCCGTCGGTTCATCCAAAACCATTTTAAATTACATGTTTGTGTTAATCTTTGCACAATCATGCATATTTACTCTTGAAAACAACTTGTTTAGCAAACGCTACCCAATGATACAGACAATATCGTCAGATCAAGCCGAACAAGTCAGGCAAAGCCAACGGGGATATGAGCTAACGTTCCCCCTCTTACAGAACTCACAATTTTTCTTTGGATGCAGGCACAAGGAATAAACACGCAGATAAGTCTCAAATTTCATCACAATTGCTAATGCCCAAAGTTCGATGTCCCCACAAAGAACGAACTTGTTCAAAATCACAATCCTCGAAACCATCACACTCGCCGACATCTACTATCAATAAAATAATGTTCCGTAGTCACAATACTCGCAATAATCACAATGTTGCAATATGCTATCAGCTAAGAATTCCTACTATCATTTTATTCCCTGCATAAGGCTACCTTTCTGCCTTTCGTGACTAAACGTTGTCTCCATATACATCTGCATCCTTTCATAAGGCTACCTTTCTACCTTCCGAGACTAAACACTGTCTCCATCTGCATCTGCATCCCTGCATAAGGCTACCTTTCTGCCTTCCGAGACTAAATGTTGTCTCCATCTGCATCTGCATCCTTGCATAAGGCTACCTTTCTGCCTTCCGAGACTAAATGTTGTCTCCATCTGCATCTGCATCCTTGCATAAGGCTACCTTTCTACCTTCCGAGACTAAACGTTGTCTCCATATGCATCTGCATCCTTGCATAAGGCTACCTTTCTGCCTTCCGAGACTAAACGCTGTCTCCATCTGCATTCACATCTCTGCATAAGGCTACCATTCTGCCTTCCAACTTGCATAAGGCTACCATTTTTGCATAAGGCTACCATTCTGCCTTCCAACTTGCATAAGGCTACCATTTTTGCATAAGGCTACCATTCTGCCTTCCGAGGCTAAGCTCTGCCTCCAATCTACTTTTCAAGAATGACTACAGACTCAAGCACCATTTACTTCGCTTCCTTTCGGGCTAAGCTCTGCCCCTTTAATTCGCAAGACTAAACTCTGTCTTGTCAGCATCATATTATTACATCTTCATGGGCTGAAATATCGCCAACTTATCCAAAGGCGTCATCGTTCGGAGGCACCATCTTCATAGCCCGAGAACACCATGCCATGGCCTGAGAATCTCTTTCGATTTTGCATATCATTATTCAAAGGTGTCATGGTTCGGAGGCACCATCCTCATGGCCCGAGAACATCATTTTCATGGCTTGCGAATCCGGCATCAAGCAACTCATAGCCCAGGACGTCATGGTCTGAGGACGTCATCCTTAACCGTCCGAAAACATCATTCATGGTCCAACGGGAATTTGCATCATGTTTAAATTACGCAATATACGCTTGTGTCATTTATAGGAAATCCGGCGAGCAACGGTCATCCTGGCAGGAGCGGTCCCGCTCCAGTTCTCCTAACCATTCCCGTAAGCCGTTTGTTCACCCAACCCTATACGTTGCGTCCGTTTTTGTGAAACTTCATCGGTATACTTCGCCGAGGACTCCTGAACTACATACAACCCGATTCCTGTAAAACCAGGGATATGTAGGCAACTCAGAAACTAGAGTGCGGCCTAAATCTCTTCAAACCATTTCACTCGGTCAAAATTGGCCATCATGTCTTTACCCGACAACTCTTTCATCCTTCCCGGGTAAAGAAGGACAGTTGTTGATACCCAATTTTTCCTCAAACTAATTTTAAATTTTCATATATACCTTCAAAATCATTTTTTATAATGATTGGTATTTTTTCATATTTTTATTAATTTCTTTTCCAATTTATTCAAGTACTTTATATTCAATAAAAAATTTCATAAACTATGTTATAAGTAATTTCAAAATATTTCCTAGATCAATATATCATTTTTAATCCTATTAGGATTTAATTATTTCACAAAGTAGCCAAATTGGCATTATTTGGCTATAATTGCAGTGACTTTGCAATTATATCCTAATTATACACTTTATGCTATTTTAATTCAATAATCATCCATGTTATATTTTAAATACTATTTAATTACCTTAATTTAACTTGTTTAGCATTAATTTTATTTTTTTATATAATTATTAGCTATTTGTTTTGTTAATTATTTATCTATTTGATTGGGTATTTAACATTTAACCCTTTTCTATTTAAAATCTTGCCTATTTAATTTAAACCAGCCCAATTACATAACCCAATACCCAAGCCCAAACCTAAATCTACCCGACCCAACCCGGATTCAATTCTGGTCGTTGATCAAAATTGAACAACGGTCCAAATACACCCCTTCCTTAATTAACCTAAACGACTACCCCCCCCCCTTCTCATTTCCCCGTCTCTTATTCTCTCACATTCTCTCTAGGTTCTCTCTAGAACCTTCTCACCTTCCCTCTTCTCCGATGAAGCCCGTTCATCTCCTCCGGCCACCTCCCCTGCCGGAAACCATGGTCTCTCATCATTTCTCGACCTTTGATACACCGGGTATCACCACCTTGAGGCCCTCAGAGGAACCAGAAGGCGGTTCACTCACCCCATGGGTTCTCATGCCATTTTCGGCCACCTCCGGCCGTCTGAGTAAGATCTGTGACCTCTCCGGCTAGCGCCGGTGAACTTTAAGTTTTTTTTCTCATTTTTCTATGGGTCCTCTGAAACCCTAAAGCTTAAGATTTTCTGATTTCTTCTAGATCTGTTACAGATCTATGTGTGTTATGAGTTTATTGTTGTTTTCCCAAAAGTTTTCCCCCGATTTCTCTAAAATAACTCTTCATCTTCAAACTAGGGTTCCAAAAACGAATTCCTTTCAAATTTTAAGTATTATTGTGCGACTTTTGTTATGTTTAGGCTTTCCCCTTAATGTCTGAGTTATTTCGTTAAAAACCCCTAAAGTCTTAGCTTTAACCCATGTCTCTGAGTTTGTTCTATTGTGCTCACTCTGTTCTCTTGATTATTCTGTGATTTCGTGATGTTTTACCCATATGGCTTGTTAGGGTTTCTGGATGCTATTAACNTTCAGTGATTCATGTCATTGTTCTATGTAAACCCCTAATTCCGTGTGATTTTACTCTGTTTCAATCACTAGGGTTTCTGATTTTTCTCCAATCATGTGTTTACTCTGTATAACCTATGCTGATTCTTAAATCAGTACTACTCCTATTTTGAATCCCTAAATTCCTATGATTGATTTCCTTTAATTGATTTCCTGTGACAATCTTTACGACTGTCAGTTATTTCTTGCCTTAATTACTATCAATTGATTCCTATAGTAGTGCTTTAACGAACCCGCCCCCAATTCCCCACTCTGTGCTTACTATGTACGAAATCTTTCCTTATTTGCTATACATGATTCCTTTCCTTACTTGTAAACCTTTTCTTACTGTTTGAAGAGTTAACCCCCTTAATTAAGGAAGTACTCATACTATTCTGATACTGATTGATTATGAATCCCTTTGATTACTGCTTGACTTTGATTTACACCTTATTTACTACTGTTTTCAAAGCTATATATACCCCGGCCTCTTATTTTTCAATAGACAGACATATATTAATCTGTGCACTCTCTTACACAACTAAACTTGCTCTCTCTCTTTCTGTGCTACTTGTTACTG
>ML272033.1:106386-117721 GCA_005239495.1 Nicotiana undulata | reverse complement strand
AATTTCGAAAGAAAGGTAGGAATTGTGTATTTAGGCTATGGGATGGTGTTATTGAGTTATTAATTATACACTTAAATTAATTATGCTTAGATATTGTGGTTCCGGAGTTGAATTCAAAAGGAAAAGCGGTCTTAGAGGGTTGATTGCTATACTTTAGACCGAGGTAAGTGTCTTGCCTAACTTTGGTGAGGGAATAGGTATTAATTGCTACGTGCTAAGTGATTATCATGTCCATTGNGGCTGTTGAGTTTGAGAAGTGTTGAAGCGAATGATAATACAAGTGTAGAGTACGTAATTGAGGTAATTGGTTATAGCTGAGACCCTTGCCGGGCATTTTTTGAGCTATTGAATTGATGTTTTTCCCCTTGCTGGGTGTTTCAGAACTGCTTATTTCCACTATGATGTACTCCTTGCCATTTTATCTGCTGTTGTTTGGTGAGGAAGAATGTAAAGCACGAAGGGTGATGTCGTGCTATGATATTTGTTTACATTGCATAGTGAGGAAGAGTGTAAAGCACGAAGGGTGATGTCGTGCCATGATTTTATTGATTATAAGCACGAAGGTAAATGTCGTGCCATGATTTTATTGATTATAAGCACGAAGTTAAATTCCGTGCCATGATTCATTGTACATTGCATTGTGAGGAGGAGAGTAAAAGCACGAAGGGTGATGCAGTGTCATGATATTCGATTACATTGCATTGTGAGGAAGAGAGTAAAAGAACGAAGGGTGATGCCGTGCCATTGTTTTACTTTTTCCGATATTTGTACTTGATTCGTGGGCTATTGTATTAGATGCCTCCATGGTTCACTTCTATCTGTCAATTAGACTGTTTTACTTCACTTGTTTCCCCTTTTCTGCTCCCGTATCCCTTACTTACCTGCTTATCCCTTGTCTTGTGTTATTTCCTGTTACCTGCTGTAGAATAGGACAGGTTATCGTTACTGTCAAGTCTAGCCTCGTCACTACTTCGGCTGAGGTTAGGCTCGGCACTTACTCAGTACATGGGGTCGGTTGTACTGATGCTACACTGCACTTCTCAATGTTGTGCAGATCACGCATCCGGACCCAGTGGACCGCATTGAGGGAGTCACCTTCAGTCCACCCAGAGCTTCAAGGTATACCCGCTGGCGTTCGTGGGCCTTGGTGTCTCTCCTGCTTTTGGATTCCTCATTGTCTTACCTTTTCTCCTATTTTCAAGGCAATTGTATATTTCTTTTCAGACTTTGTATTTAGTACTCTGTTAGATAGTTCGTGAGGTTGTGACACCCCGGTTTTGGGATTTTATGATGTTATGCATTTTTACATTTCATTATGCGTTTTTGAAATATTATTACTTTTCTGTCGTGAGAACTTTTGAAGAGATTCGTGATGTTCATCAAAGATTTGAAAGTTAATGGTGTGGGATGCTTTCGGTAAAGATTGAACGTTAATGAATTTGAGTTATTTCAGCAAATGGTTGAAGGTTAATAGTTTTAAATACTGTTACGTTGTGTTATCAGGGTAATAATGTTGTGTACGTTGGCTTGTCTAGCGGGTTCAACGTTAGACGCAGTCACGGTCTGGAAGGTGGGATTTTCGGGTCGTGACAATCTAGTTTTTTATTGGCCGGCACCAAGTTGAGGCTTTAGAATGAATTTGAGGCCGGGAAGTAAGCTTTGAGACGAGGTAAGTCCCTTGTCTAACCTTGTAAGAGGGAACTTACCCCATAGCTGATTCAAATTCATATTTGTGTCTAATTGTGGGGGCTACGTACGCACGAGGTGACGAGAGTCCGTACGTAGCTACTATTTATGCTTTTGTCCGTGTAGTTTAGGACCAAAATCATGAATTACTAGTAATATTTGCACCTACTTTTAATTAGAATAAAAACTTGTTGGAAGAACTATAAAGGACCGAATTTCACTTGCGTAAGCCTTGAGCGCATTACTTGACTGTAAATGGAAATTTTATTACTTCATATATTGGCCTTATTATAACATGAAAGTTAAATGCTTATAAAGTATCCTCCCTTCTTGTGGATCGGGCCGAACGCCTCGGCAGTGGAATAGATTCATCTATGGATCATTCCGCACGTCCCTCTGCAGTTTACACGTTATTCTGGATCGGGTTGTACGACGTCAGTATAATTCATGCTTAATAATACTCAGAGCCTAATTATGTTTGATACTAAATTGTAGTTGCGAGGTTACACGTATAAATGACATGAAATTATTTGAAGTTTACTAATTTATGAAAGAAATTAATTGTTTGTGCCCGTTAGTGAGTTATTGTTGTTATTTATATAATCCCTGATATTTTAGAATTTTTGTATTACATTATTAGCGCATAGTAAGTGTCGAAGTCGACCCCTCGTTACTACTTCTTCGAGGTTAGACTTGTACTTTCTGGGTATGTTATTTATGTACCCACTCTACATTTCTGCACCAACCGTGTAGAATCTGAGGCGGGTGCATCTGGTGACCACATCGCCACGCACCCTCGTTACTAGGAGGCCTAGTGGTGAGCTGCACTTCTTGAGTCGTTCCGCAGCATCCTAAAGCCTCACCTTACTTTTATTTGTCTATTTTTCAGATTGTAGCTAGAATTTTGTATAATCTATCGGTGCTCATACATTTGTAGCACCAGGTTTTGGCACATGCATTAATAGACTTGTGATATTGGTTATTTTTATGATTATGAGCACTCGGTTGCTTTAATTTTTATTTATTTTGAGCTAATTGTCTCTTAACCCTTTTAATCAAGAAAAGTTTAATTACTTAAAATATTAAAAAGAGTAATCAAGTGGTTAGTTCATTGTTGCTACGTCACGCCTATAATGAAATTGTTCGTGACATATGAACTATGAAGGTTATCCATAATTTAAAGTAGTCAAATTAAAAAAAAATATTTCGATCGTATGACGTGCAACCATCATTCATCCTAATTAAGTTTAGAAAAAGATATATAAATTAATCTTTTTCAATTCAATTAAATATTTTTTAAAATAATTTAATGAAAAAGTAAGCTTCTCTATTTACGGAAATTGATTATTGAGGGGGGACTTATAGTAAAAAACTTCCATTATAGAAAATTCAAGATTTAAGAAATTAAAAAATAGGAATTCTCATAAACATCTTCAGTATTTGTATATTGATTGATGACTAAGAACACTTTTTTGTGGCAATTTCCTTTTCTTATTGAGTTATATAGGAGTATATGATTAGTATTCTCTATTTTCAAGAACTTACACTTTTATTTATAAAACTCAAATATAATTTTTAATGTAATATTTGTATGATTATGTTTAAAAATCCACTCATTTAGATAGAATATACGCGCAACGTGCGTACCATAGGACTAGTAAATTAAAATAGAAGAAGTAACTTGTATTGAATGTACCAAAAAAAAAGAAGAAATATTCTATTTTCATAGAAGTTTTCCTCTCGGAACACACAGGTCACTTAAAAACATTTAGTTCATGGAACAAATGTCAAGATTTGCAACAAATTTTAATGGCAATTTACTTTAAATTCTCGGCTGCCAAAAGTATATACAAATCCTTATTAAATGTTGTGTCTACTTTTTTCTGTAAGCTTTAATTCTAACAGTATGCACCAGCCTAGTATATTAACTAAATGACGTAGGTTGGTTAGGAGGAAAATGTTATTGTTAGCTGCACACATTTATACTTTTTTATTTCACCTTACATGTTTATACACTCTTCATAGGGTGGGCAAGGACCATTAGCTCTACCAAATATTATTGCTACTAACCAAGTAGACATGTCTCTGCCAAACGTTCGTAAAAGCAACACTAAAGAGAGCGGTGTTGTGGTTGAGGTGGAAGGGAGAGACAATAATGAAGCAACGAGCTAGGCAAGGTTCTTGAGAGTTCACAATCCATTATTTAATTGATAAGGATTAAGAGTAAGTGTTAATGCATTATACTCAAACTGGTCTAGGATTTAACGTTCACCGATTCCTACACTGACCTTAATTTAATATACTCTAATAGTTAAATTTACACTCAAATATTTATAGATATTTAGTAAATTTTTTAATACAAGTGATGAGTAAAAATTATTAAGTTCACGTAAACCCGCATGGTACATGCTAGCCCCGCCTCAGGCATTATATATACTTTGGTACGTAGTATTTTACTCGAAAAGAATACTTTTTTGACGACTTAAATTCAAGTAATTAGTCATTAATTTTTTCAATGGTTTATAGGTCTAAAATATACGAAAAGGAATATTTATGCTAGTATATGAGGCACTAAAGCAGATTTGGCAGTAATACAGAAAAATATTAACCTTGAGTCTTGGCATAAAAGGAAGTGTATATGAGAATGAGATAGAGATAGAGGTCATTTCATAAAACACTATAGTTTAGAGTCTATTAACTATAGTTTGCCTAACTATCATTTGTAATTACTGTTTAATAGTCATCAGCTTGTATCATTTGTATTCAAACGTGTAACCAATATAGTATGTATCAATTGTATTCATTCGCGCAACGAGTAAAACGTGTATCATCTGCATTCGTTTGTGCCATTGTATTCATTCGCGTAACGAGTACAACATGTATCAATTGTAACCAATGCGAAATACAAGGGTGTATACAAACGATACAACCTTTATCGGTATTCATATGTGTAACGAATATAACCAAAGCGAATATAGAAAAAGAAAAAAAAAACTTTTTTCTGAGAGTCGAACTAAAGACCTCCGCTAACTAAGCGGATGCTCTAACCAACTGAGATACGATCAGCTTGTATCACTTGTATTCAAACGCGCAACGAATACAACATGTGTCAATTGTATTCATTCGCGCAACGAGTACAACGTGTATCAATTGTATTCGTTTGTGCCATTGTATTCATTCGCATAATGAGTACAACATGTATCAACTGTAACCAATGCGAAATACAAGGGTGTATACAAAGGATACAACCTTTATCGGTATTATACGTGTAACGAATACATAAAAAAAATAGAAAAATAAAATGCTCTTTCTGAGGGTCGAACTAAAGACCTCCGCTAACTAAGCGGATGCTCTAACCAACTGAGATACGAGAGCTCGTTGCTCTCTTATTTCAATTCAAAATAACTAATCTCTTATTTTATGGATTTGCTATAAAATTCAAATATGGGTGCGAATGATAAATTTGCGGAAAGTATAACTATGAATGGTAATTACAGTGTATATGTTTGACGTGTAGCGTAATTTTCCCATAGAGATACCCAGTGAGAAATTGGGCTAAGCCTTAAGGTGTGTTTGGTATTCCGGAAAATATTTTCCAATTTTTTATGGTTTGGTTGCACAAAATAGTTTGAAAAATATTTTCCTAGATATCACATTTTCCTGAAATTAGAGGAAAATGACTTCCTTATAAAAAGTTAGGAAAATATTTTTCAAAAACTCCACCTACCCTCGAATCTAACCCAACCCAACCTCCCTCTTCAAAAAGGCTTTTTTCATATTTCAGCTTTTTGATCTTTTCCTCACCTCCCCCGCGGCAGAAAATAATTTTTTTAATATTTTCGGTTCTGGTTTTTTTATTTTCCAGTTTACTGGTTAAAATTTTACGAGTTCCAAAGTTATGAGCTTGGAGGTTTATGTGTTTGGAAGTTTGCGGGCTAAAAAGTTATAGAGTTTACGGGTTCGAAAGTTTATGAAATTTGTGGGTGCGGAAGGTTGTTTGTTAGAAAGTTTATGTTTTCATGTTTAATGTATTGTTTACCCTTAAAATTGGATAACAATTAAACTTATAATGTGGTTTTAAAGACACGTGATTTCACCTAATACCAATTGATAAATATGAAGATTAGTAATAGAAATTGACAATGAAATAAAGAAAACTAGTGTTGAAATACGATTCAGCCCTCGAGCTAGGGCGCCTTCGAACTGATGGATTCTAAAGTAATGGAGCAGAAAATAAACTGATGAACAAGAGAGTATAAGCGAGAAAGAGAGAATTATATTGCTTTGATGTGTGTGAATAATAATGTATCTTACAAATGAGTAGAACTCCCCTTTATATAGTAGAGGAATTCTACTTATGGTACAATTCTAATTACAGAAGGAAATCCCATGATTAGCTAAATAACCGCCCCTGATTCGACTTGTTCGGAGATTTTTGTCATGATTGTCGACTAGTCACGGATATCTCGCCTTTTGTTATTGTGTTATCTTTGGTTTTGCTCGATGTCTACCTTGTTTGGCCTCGATTCTTACTAGTCTCCATCTCGACAGGTACCTCAAATTTTGAACTCGGTAGCTTGTCCTCGTACCTCGTTCTGATCCACTACGGGGCCGATCTTCGATACATCTCCCTGGTCTCGGCCAATCAATAAAATCGGGTACCGTATACAGATAGTCCCCTCATTTTTTGCAGTGTAATGACAAGAAACTAATTGAGCTTTCAATATTTACCTCGACCTGTCATGACGTCAATCACGTAACATAAGCGACAGAAGTGACCGAAACATCCCGTCGGTACAGTTCCCAAGCATTTAATGCGTGGCAGTTGATGGTCGGCCACTAGTGGTTTCGAACCGTCACCGTAAAACCCATAAATAGGCCTTTTTCTCATTGATTTAAACTTTACTTTCATTCTTTTCTAATCTCCAAAGCTTTTTACATCTTTAAGTTCTTCTGTTCTGCAAAATCTTCAGGCTTAGTTGTTAACCCCTTCTCAAAGTACCAAATCTTATCATCTTCATCTATCTTTAACTTCAAACAAAATGGCGATCAAAAATTGTTCCCCAAAATGAGACTTCATCTTCGTCACGCCCAGCCAACGATATAGTTACAGCCAAATCTCCCCTTGAGGAATATGTTCTGATAGGGTGCCCGACGGTCGCCGATTTTAAAGTAGAAAAGACTCCTTCGGTACCAGGCTGATGCGAGTCGATGTCAAGGTACATATGTACTATCACAGAAGGCCTTCTTGACAAAGTCAAGGAGGAGTGTGGTTGGTCGAACAAGGACGAGATTGTTCCTTCCCCTAGGAATCGATCACCACATATGTATAGGGGTATTTGAGTGTTTACACCTACCCCTTTACATTCAGTCCTTTAGATCCCGTGATAGCGGCCTTCTGCAAAAGGTACAATGTTACTGTATTGGTAAAAATAGGCTTCACACGTGTACTAATTATGATGACAAAGCAATCCATGTCGATCAATGAAAACATGACAACTGGACGAGACTTTACGAAGAGGTACGAGACAAAGAGGAATGGAACAGCATACCCACGAGGTAATCAGATACGGGAATCTCAATCTAATTGAGGAGATGAAGAGACACGGTCAGAATGAATCAAGGAGGAATAAAGGGCAGATTCGAGGATCTTCAATCAATGAGCCAAACATTACATAATCTTCACGCAACAGTTACGATTAATCATTGTAATGTTACATTAATGCCATTATTAGTCATTAATTCTCAATCACTGAAAAGTGTAGATGTTATATTAAGAAATTCCCTATATAAGGGAGTAAAATATAACTTTTAAGGACACGTTCGAACCACTATTGAAATATACTTACTTTTACACATATTTACTGCTTTCTATTGACGAATCTATTTACAATTATTTGCATATTCTCTTGATTATCAGAAACCCGAGTTCTTCTTAAAATAGCTTTGGCAAAAAATCTAATTCTTTGTTTAAAATAATTGGTTCTGTTACCGGGAATCTGATAATCTTTTTTTTTTCAAACAACATTCTGTGAATTATGTCAAACGTCAATGACAACAACCAACAGAGAATTGGAACTCCACTTCCATCACCTTAAGGATCCCCACGAGGCTCAAGGGATCAATCCCTAGAGAGATCTATGACTCAAAACAATAATCACAACGGAAACGAACAAACAGAAGAACAAGACCATGTAAGACAAATGGTTGGTGAATATGTGACTCAAGCCTTACAAGCTTTCATGAGGGGACTACCAGCTGTATCACCTACACCTCCTCTAACAACACCGCAACTGTGGAAAATCCACAATCCGGATTAGCAAACTCAGGAAGTAGAGGCACTCTAAATGAATCCCTCGAAACAAGACCAGGTATGTCCAATAATCCAGAATTACAATCTTTATTACTAACCTTGCAGAAACAGGTGAAAGAACAAAACGATCGAGTCGAACAAATTCCTGGAGTACCACCTGTCATCAAGGTCATTGACGTTGATTGATATTCTCAACAACCTTGGAAGCCAAGTGTTGCACCCTTGCCTATTCCCAAGATATTCATAATGCCCGATATGCCCAAGTACGATGGGACAACCGATCCACGTGATGATGTAACTGCTTTTACTACATTAGTAAAAGGCAACGATCTGACTAAATAAGAAATTGAATCAGTACTGGTCAAGAAGTTCAGAGAGACACTCACCAAAGGAGCACTAACATGGTATTCTCTTCTACCCGAAAATTCTATTGACTCTTTTGCTGAGCTTGCAGATTCATTTATAAAAGCACATTCCGGTGCACAAAAAGTCAAAAGAAGAATAGAAGACATATTCAAAATAAAATAAGGAGACATGGAGTTGCTCCGTGAGTTTGTAGACAGGTTTCAATGAAAAACAATGCTGCTACCAAGGGTACCTGACAATTGGGAAGCAATGGAATTTGCAAGCAATTTAAATGATACAAGCTCAGAAGCCACGAAAAGACTCAAGGAAAGCTTGAGAGAATTCCCAGCCACGACGTGGCACGATGTCTATAACAGGTATAGCACCAAGTTACGAATAGAAGAAGACACCATTGCTCAATCAAGAGCTGAATATCGAACCAGTTCTAGACGCTCTGAACCAGAAAGGAGAACATGTAAGAATAGGTACGATCCATATATGGGACCTTCGGGACGAGAAACTCGTTCCAAGTTTGAAAACACACAGTAAGAATATAGACCATCAAATAGAGATACGAGCTCATCCTCATCAAGATCCAGAAAGGATCGGGATGAACGAAATAGAGGTAATGCAAGAATTGGAGACTACAACTTCAATGTAAGTACTTCTGAATTAATTACAGTACTGAGAAACATGGGCAATAAAGTTTGATGGCCCAAAGAAATGAGATCGAATCCAAATAGAAGGAATCCAGACTTCTAGTGCGAATTCCATAACGATCATGGACACAGAACATCAAATTGCAGGTTATTGCAAGGTGAGGTGGAACAGTTATTACAACAGGGCTATCTAACAGAGTTGTTTAGTGAAAAAGGTAAACAGGCATATATGAAGAACAGGCAAGAGCCCCCAAAGCCATTGTCTCCGAAGAGAACAGTAAATGTGATACACAGAGGAGAAGAGGTGAACGGAGTAGTTTGCAAAAGAAAAACCAAATTCACAATTACACACGGGAAGAGGATTCATGAAGCCATGGAAGCAGACAATATATCATTCGACGACGCAGATTTCAATAGACTGTTTCTTCCTCATAACGACGCACTAGTAATATCCCTTCTTATACATGACACTAACGTAAAAAGAGTGTTGATTGATCCAGGTAGCTCAGTCAATATCATTTTGTTGAGAGTTGTGGAAGATATGCTAATGGAGGATCGAGTAATACCAAAAGCACGAGCCTTATCTGGGTTTGACAACTCTACGGTCATAACAAAAGGAGAAATTGAGCTTAGTACCTATGCGGAAGGAGTAATCAAAAAATACGAAATTCCAAGTCATTGATACTGATATGGCTTACAACTTTATCATGGGGAGACCATGGATCCATGATATGGAAGCAATACCATCTACTTTACATCAGGTAATTAAATTCCCTTCCAAATGGGGAATTCAACAGATTCAAGGCGATCAGCAGACCTCAAGGAATATAAATTCAGTAGTACACTCTAGCAAAAAAGAGGTAGCAAGAGAATCTAAAGACAAGGAAGTCATCCAAACAAGTACGGAAGAAGATATCCACGAGAAGGTGAACCAAATCACCACAAAGGCAACACCAAAACATACGAACATGGATTCCAGACTCGATGTTATTCAGGACCCAGAAGAAGACGAGCATATCAAAACAACTACTGAGGAGCTCGAAGCTATCCCACTGTTCGAACAGGAGCTTGAGCAAAAAGTTCATATAGGCACGAGGCCAAGTTAATTGAATATTTAAAAGCTAACGCGGATTGTTTCGCTTGGTCCTATTCAGATATGACAGGTATACCTCCAGAAGTGATGACTCACAAACTAAATGAAGATCCATTCTTCGTGCCTATCAAGCACAAGAAAAGAAAGCAAGGACCATTCAAGAACTAAGTGATTGATGAAGAGGTACAGAAACTCTTGAAAATTGGTTCAATACGTGAGGGGAACTTATTGTTACAAAGTCATGCCTTTTGGCCTGAAAAATGTTGGATCCACGTATCAAAGGCTAGTGACCAAGATGCTCAAGGAACATCTTAGGAAAACAATGGAAGTATACATTGATGACATGCTGGTAAAATCAACACAAGTGGAAGATCATTTCCAGCATCTTTCAATCACCTTTGAAATCCTGCGCAGGTATAACATGAAGTTAAATCCAAAAAAATGTGCCTTTGGCTTTGAATCAGGTAAGTTTTTGGGTTTCCTCGTATCAAATAGAGGTATAGAAGTAAATCCTGCTCAAATTAAAGCTATTGATGAAATACCTGATATACTTACGAGAAAAAAGAAGTTCAAAGACTAACAGGAAGAATTAAAGCCTTAGGAAGATTTATCTTTGTTGATACTCAATTTTTCCTCAAATCATTTTTAATTTTACATATGTACCTTCCAAAATCAAGTTTTATAACAATTGGTATTTTTTCTATAATTTTTCCATATTTTTATTAACTTATTCTAATTTATCCAGTAATTTTATCTCAAATAATTAATCATAAATTGCATTACAAATGATTCAAAACATTTTCTTGGCTTAATATATCATTTTTTGATCCTATTAAGATTTAATTATTTCACAAATTAGCCAAATTGGCATTATTTGGCTATAATTGTAATAACTTTGTAATTATAGCCTAATTATATATTTTATGCTATTTTTACTCGATAATCGGTCATTTCATATTTTTAATACTAATTAAACATTTTAAATTCATCTATTTAGCCTTAATTCCATTTTATATAATTATTGGCCAGTTTTATTAATTATTTAGCTATTTTTATGGGTATTTAACTTAGCCACTTTAATTCTCAATTTAAACTCAATTTACCCGGACCCTTTAGCCCAATAAGTACCCAGCCCAACCTTCAACCTCACCCGGCCCAATGCCCTTTTAATCTGAGCCGTTGATTAACTCAAAGCAACGGCCCAGATCTCTACCTACCTTAATTAACACCTAAGACTAC